>CATIWQ010784542.1:0-33033 GCA_949673415.1 Euphorbia schlechtendalii
TATATATATATATATATATATATATATATATATATATATATATATATATATATATATATATATATATATATATATATATATATTAGGAAAATATAAGAGATTTAAGTATCGATGGAGTTTTTCAACCCCTTGACTTCATAGTCATGGATGAAATCTAACTTCACAACCTCATAGATGCAAGCATCAATCAAATCAAGTTTCATGCATATGTCTTCATCCATTGGATATTTATCAGCTTTACCATGTTAAATTCAACTATATCATCACCTATCCTTAACTTAATTTTTCTTTCCGAAACATATATCAATGCTTTACTAGTATGCATAAAAGGTCTTCCTAAGATTATAGGACACATTTCATCATATGCAAAATCTAGCACAACAAAGTCTTTTGGAGATATAAATATATCCACTTTAATTAGCACATCTTCTATTATGCCATAAGGATGTTTAATAGACTGGTCAGCCAATTGAAAGACCATATTTATCCTTTTAACTTCATCATCAAGCTTCAACTCTTTGAAGATTGATAAAGGCATAAGGTTTATACTAGCCCCATGATCACATAAACATTTTGGAAAAGAAATGTTTCCAAGTTTACATGGAATTGTGAAAATTCCTGGATCTTTAAGTTTAGTGGGCATTGTAGCGGTTATTATTTTGCTACAATCTTCAGTTAAAGATACTTTTGGTATTCCTTCTAAACTATGTTTACGAGATAAAAGTTCTTTAATAAACTTACCGTAGTTAGGAATCTAAGTAATGACTTCAATGAATGAGAGATTGATTTCCAAACCTTTAAGTTTGTTGATGAATTCGATGAATTGCTTATCCTTATTTTTCTTCTTCATTCTATGTGGAAATGGTGGTTGAGGGGGATTAACCTTTCCAGATTTAGGTTGTTCATCCACTCCTACTTTATCATTGGATTTACTCAGATAATCATTCGGCACTTCAACAACATCATCATTAGCAAGCATACCTGAAGGATTTGGGTTATCTAGTAATTTACCACTAAGAAGGGTTATAGCATATAGGATTTCCTTCTGTGTTAATAGGAAGATGGCCTTTTCCCCTAGATGGAATAGCACTCGCTAATTGACCAACTTGTATTTCCAAATTATGAATGGAAGATGATTGATTTTTAAACATTTGATCCATCTTATTCTTTAACGTTTTATAACATTCTTCTGACTCTGATTGCTTATTACAAACTCCCTCTAGAAACTTATCTATTTTACTTGCTGAAAGATTGAAAAATAAAATCTGTTTCCATGTCCAATCTTAGAAATTGAATTGTGTATTGCCTTCACCGAATTGTGTATCTGTAAGACAAAACAAGGTTAGAGGGGCCAGCCATGTGACCGGCGTAGCCTCTCCGATGCTTAAATTAGCGAAGCAATTGAGAGAGGAGGCGGAGAATAATAATAATTAAGAATTAGATATCATACCTTTGAGGTTTAGAGCCTTTATATAGGCCTCAATGAGTCCTAAATAGATTAGGATTAGGAGTCTTAGTTGGATAAAGATTGTATTTGATATTATTTGTAAGATAATCCATGTATAATTCAATGTTTATCTTGAGGAGAGATTTTCGAGATTCTCATCTTGGAAAGGATTTATTTCCTAAGTTATCAGAAGTCCCTCCCTTAGACTATTTGAAGCCTTTTAAGGTTGAAGGTGCTTGTTTGCTTTGCATGTCTTTTCGTAAGCTTTCATCATTTTGACACACTCATTGAGGCAAGTATAATATCCATACAATTACCATCATGTGACTATGTGACTGTCTAAATAGTTCCACTTTTGGCTCGTCGGCTATGCGATATGGTACCATGGGACTATTTCTTACGATTGTTGATAGATTCGCTTTTGGCTCGTCGCCCATGATTGGCGGTATTGTGGCACGGGATTTGTTAGCTCACATGTGATTTTCATAAAAATATCAACTCTCTCTTTGAGTGTGCTTAACAGATGATGTATTGCTAGCTTTCTTAGCTATGTTTTCTCAAGTTGAATCCTTACATAAGGATATAATTACTCTTTGCATCGTTGTGATCTTATCAAATTGTTGTGCTCCGGGACTTTAATTAAAATCCCCATTAGTCAAATGGGACAAAACTTGATGAGAGCTTGGCACTTTTAATTGCACCTGTATCTTCAAAAATTAATTATTTTTGATATACGTCACCGTTTTGAATTTTATTTAATTACAAACATGGATTCTCAATTGTATGAGAACAGATTGATTTTCAATAATTAAAAGATTATATATTTACTTATCTGTGAAGTTGAAGTCTTGTGTTAAAACTAAAATTCTCGCCTGAGCAAGTAAATTCAGTCCACACTCACCGCACCATTGAAAGATTGGAAAATAAAATCTGGTTCCATGTCCAATCTTCGAAATTGAATTATGTATTGCCTTGACCGAATTATGTATCTGCAAGACAAAACAAGGTTAGAGGGCTAGTTGTGTGACCAGCATAGCATCTTCGATGCTTAAATTAGCGATGAAATTAAGAGAGGGGGTGGAGAATTATAATAATTAAGAATTAGATATCATACCTTTGAGGCTTAGAGCCTTTACATAGGCCTCAATGAGTCCTAAATAGATTAGGATTAGGAGTCTTAGTTGGATAAAGATTGTATTTGATATTATCTGTAAGATAATCCATCTATAATTCGATGTTCATTTTGAGAGATTTTTGGGATTCTCATCTTGGATACGATTTATTTCCTAAGTTATCACTTGCTAATTGCCCTATTCTATCATTACTCTAATAATTTTTTTTGTTGATTATCACCATACTTCCAATTAGAATTCCTATAGTTATTTCCATTATTGCCATAAGAATTCCCTTAACTTTGAACATAACTTAATTGCTCCCCTACACATGGGTTAAAGTTACACTCAAAAGCGGTGTGTCCGATTTGACCACAATTTTCACATGTCAAAGGGTTATTCTTACTATATGTATATCTATTTTATTAGATAAAACAGATATTTGTGCTTGCATAGCAGAAATAGAATCTAATTCATTGACCTTTTTAACTGAACTAGAGGATGTAGATGCAGCATGTGAATGAGTAGGATTAGTAATACTTACTTGTGCTCGCTCCACTAGTTACATACTATTGTTACTTTCCATATCTTCCAAAAGATCAAAAGCTTCTTGACTAGTTTTCTTCATAAGAGATCTCGTAGCCATAGTATCAATCACTCCTCTTGTAGCATGATTTATTCCATTGTAGAAAGTTTGCAGAATAACATTCTAAGGTAAACCATGATGAGGACAAACTCACTGAAGTTCCTTGATTGTTACCATTGATGGTCGAAATAACATAATCCATAAGCCTTGTTGAGGTGGAACTGGATCTGGATTTGGATTGTCAACTCACTCTTGATCGTCAGCCATCCTTGTTACTTGTCTCTTATTTTTCTATTTCCTTGTCCTACCAAATCGTTCTATTTTTTATTCGAAAGATGCCAAACTTTCTCCCGAACTATGCGTACTTGGCATGCACACGCTAGAAAGAAAACTTAATGAATAAACAAAAAAAAATTTGTTAATAACAAGAAAATATAAATATCAAAATAAAAATAAATCCAAATAACATGTAAAATATAATTGCCAGTTCTCCGGAAATTTGATCTCTAGAACGCACTTGCCTTCCCAGGCAACAGTGCCAAAAACTTGTTCGCCACTTTTCTACTGATAAGTTTAATAACTTGTTCGCAAGATTTTGGCTTTAAAGTATAGGTGTTGTCAATACCACTTATCAAATAGAAAATTGATGATAATTTCAAGTATACAATTGCGATGTAGTTTTAAAAGATATCGAACCCACAGCGAAGGAACCAGTTCTAAAGATTAACAAGAGTAACGGAACAAAGAAAATAAAATAAATGATTTTATTGTTTATTGGGTAGGATGGGATATGATGGTGGATAAATGTATATAGATTAGAGTAGAAGAAATCAGTATATATTATCCCTACGAACAAGTATAGCAAAGAAAACATGCAAATTCAACAAAGATATTACGTACACTAGACTAATTTAACAAATTCAGTTTTAGATATTCAGATATTAAATTATTCACCGTAGAGCAAACATGAAATGACTTTTCTAAATCCAGTGCAAACAAATTAAGACGATTATATAAACCTGGAAAACAATACTACTATGCTTCGTACGGGTCACTCTCACATAGCCATATTTAGCAAGTTACCATTCCAAAAATGTTGGCTCACTAAATAGCGTTATAATCACATATCCAATGACTATACAGAATCTCGTTAACCCCAAAACTGCTCTTAAAGTTAACTCAAAAGCATATAACTTAATATAAATGACTCAATACGAAATACACATTATGACACATAGACATATCATAAACTTCAAAATAGAAAGTATAAGTAGAAAACAAAGCAAAGTTGTAATGTATGCACATGAAAGCTAAAGTTGATCAAACCGTATCCACTCTTTAATGGGAGTCATCAATTCCCACAATTCCTGCCTCTACTTTGAAGTCAGTCTCGACTTGTACAGTTCCTCTGTTATGATGATATTCTTAGTGAATATCGAACAAACGAATATTGAAGAATGAAAACTTTTATTGATAAGTGATTTGTAATTATACTTATACAATAATCGCTCGAATATGTAGAGAAATCTAGTGATCGAAATAAGGTTCGAATCACTTATACATTTTCTCGCTAACACTTATGAACGTAGTGAAATCTACATAATTTTCACACCTATATACCCTCTATATCACATTAAGTGACCACACACCATACATACCATGAAAATGGTTGAGTTTGGAGCTCTATTTATAAAGTATGAAGGGTTGCGTCTATCCAAACGAAGAGTTGTGTCCATTGGTGAAAGATTGCATCACTTCATTGTGATTCGTTGAATTGGGTTAATCTTATCCACAATGGAAAGGCAACTTTTCATGATTGGTTGACTTCCAAAAGTTATCTTATCGTTTGATAGTTAATGGCAGTTGATCTTTCTTATCTAGTGACTGGTAGTTGAAAAGAGTTGACCAAAAAACCGTCAAGTACATGTCACGATCGTGAATATTTGGAACTTTCTGTTCTGAAGAATACTAAGTTGCGACCGCGAATGTTTGTCACGATCTTGAATTGTGTTTTTCTTCAAAATCCTTCTTGTAACTATACTGATCTTCGACAGCTTCGATCCTAAGCTAAATCTTTAAGTTTCACGCATCTTTTTGCACCTTTTTCACTCTTTTTTCATAGATTTCCAACTAAATCATTTTACTTCCAAGATTTACCTAGTACCTGCATTTGCATCAAAAACAACTACATACCACGTGAAACCTTTTATATGAAGTATAAAAATGACTTAAACTATGGTGTTTAATGTGTAAAATTATCATAATAATAAGTGTAATTATACACTTATCACATGTTACTATGAATGGTCTAAATATCCCTAGTCATAGTTCAACTAAGACTAGACATCAATGGAATGGATAGACTAGCATGTGTAGGCTTACTCCTTGGATTAGATCCAAGCAGTCGATCTCACAAGCTGAAGGTGGTACCTTGAGTTAACACATGAATGTATTCAGGTAATACATTGGAGACCACTATAAGACATACACACAGAAATAACTATATCTATGTGTTGGTGTCATGTCTTATTGCAGTAGCAGTACAAGTATCCTCAGACTTGAGATACTGGTTACCTTATATAGGAGTTGCTATACTATGGGTTATACTTATTCACACTCTGGTGATCAAGATGATACGGGTGATTACGGGTATAGTGATGATCATATGTTGGTAAGCTGAGTAGTCAAGATGGGATCCATCGCTCTTGATATAGTGATATAATGGGAGATGTACCTTAGGGCCATGTGTTGAAGTGACACACTCATAAACCTCTTATCAGTGCATAAGATTAACAGAACAGGTTTCTAGTCAAGCTTGATACATAATGGCTGAATGGTGTTCTTCGTGAACAAGTCTAATTCCAGGATAGTTATGGCTATTACATGAGCTGACACTTAATCCAAGCTCTCAATAAACTAGATGGTACTTAACCTAATGGAAGGATTGTATTGGATTGGTTACTACTGCAGAACCTGATCAAGTCACAAGCATGTGACGTTCCAAGTATCGGGGGATCATACGCCTTTGCTAGAAAGCCCATTTGATAATCTAGAGCTATCGGGTTCCATATCGGTTTGGAAAATTAAGCCTAAAGGTTCCCGAATAGGAAGCCAAGTTTAGGCTAACCTCTAGCAGCTCAATACTTTGGGATCCTATGAGGACACACACTTTGGGTCGTTACCGAACTAAGTAAAGAACCTATAGACTGGGTGTATGCTGAAAATATTTGTTTGTTGAATTTGTTAGAAGAATTATTAATTAGTTGGAACAAATTAATAACTAAAGGAAATAAAGAGAAAAATAGGGATTAAAGCACAAAGAGAAGCAAGGGAATTTTTCCTGTTGCGAGTGGGCCCCTAACGAACACGGGATGTTCGGAGTGGGGCCTGCGCAGCTTCCCAGCAAGTTGAAAAGCTCGCAGGCCGCTAGTGGGCTGTAGGCATGCATGCTCACTTACGCGTAACACGCTGGCTGCGCACAAGCCCGCAAGCCCAAGCTTGCGGCACAAGTCATGCCGGCTAGGGCTTGCCTTGTAAAGTGAGGCCGCAAGTTAGCCCATGGATCCAAGTGACCCGCACGGCTAACCTGCTTGTGGGATGGAAATATTCCCATACCACATTGAGTTTTAGGGGGAGTCTAACACTCCCCCTTTCCCCTATATATAGGCCTCTAGTTCTCTTTATTTTACACAGCACAGTATATTTCAGCTCAGCTTTTCTCTCCAAGTTTGACATCTCTTTCTTCTTTCATTGTGCGAGATCCTTCATGAGTTTCTCCAAACAACTAAGAATTTCTTTAGAAGGCTCTTTCTATTCAAAGAGAGAATTCTCAATTTATATTTTCGGGTTGGTCTTTGAGCCGTCTAGCAGTTGCTGTCTACTAACGGGTTCTACCTCTATGATGTTTTGGTCAGTGAAGATCTGTGTGGATCAATCATAGAGGCTATCCTAGTTTGGAAGCTCGTGCTCATGAAGTTCTACCAAATTGCTCTAAGGGAATGCCGCATCCAAAAGATCAAGAGAAGCACGTGTTAACTGGTAACGTCCTAAACATAGATGCTAGGTTTCTTTTATAAGTTTTATAAACCTATTAGCATCTATGGAATGTTTTAACTTAGATTATATCAATCATGGCATGCTTAGGAGATCTTTTAGGTTAATTTTAAGTTTTGAAATTTCACCTTGCTTTGCTGCATGTTCAATAACTATCTTTATTAATCAGCATATTCAAAGTTTGATCAATTTCTAAAGATTGTCAATGAGGTGTCCCAGAAAGCTAATAAGAAGCCTATGTTGAATATTGATTCTCTACCAACAAACTCGATAATGTTTGCAAGGAGATCAACGACAACATAAATGAAAGTATCAAAGGGACAAAAGTTCATCTTGGAAGCTATGAGCAAGATCTTCTAGGAACCAACTGAGTCTTTGGACCCTGAAAGTGGTCTCTCAGTACACAAGATGCTCAACATTCTTAAAGTCAAAATCGAAGATCTTTAGAAGAATGTAGGATACCTCGTGACAATTAGAATGTACAATGCTAAGGTTATAGACTACACTACAAAGTGCATGTCTTCTATCTACCCAAGGATCCTAGACATGGAAGCGAAGCTAAAGATTACTCTCTTTGCCTTAGATTTTAGAGCTCTATTGTAGTGCTTTCAACAGTTTGCATGCCAAGGATTTGATCAAATAGCTCATCTCTCCAAATGCCATCATCTTCTCCTTAATGAACTAAATGATCAAGATTTCCTCACCAACAAGTGTAGGAAGATGCTGGAGCAGGAAATTTCCGCAAATCATTAGAAAGCAAGAAGACTTTCAGTTTTCTTTGGACTTCTTTAATGTTTACCTTGAAAAAATTGTACAATGACATATATCAAAGGGGGAGAAGGTAGCTAAAGATGCTCTCAAGACTGATAATCTCAACAAGGGATCTCTTCCTAAGCGGCCTCAGTATTTGCCTAATACTGCTTATCATCAACAACCTCAACAGCAAAAGGACTCAACTCCAACCTTTGATCGATATAAGAATCATCATGGACAATCTTCAAGATCTCGTATATAAGCCAATGTATCTAATGTATCTAGAATAGGAAAATGTTGTAATAGGGCTAAAATCTTAGCTCATGACACTTTTTGTGCACTAAGTATTTGATCATTAATAAAAATTACAAGTTTTTACCATATCAAGTTAAGAACTTCTTAACTTCTATTATTGTGTGTATACTAACTCTACTGTCTATTGAACATATGATGCAGGATTACATATGCTGAGACCAACTCAAAAGAAAAGCTGAAGTAAGACAGATACCCAAAATGAAGAAAATTCCTCTAAGTATGGGGAGTTGTGCTGACTGAAGAAAATCCACTCAATATGGGGGAGTCCAGTCTGAATAAGGGATTCATTCAACATGGGGGAATCTTACATCACTTTCTAGGTATTTTGATATCTTTAAACTATCTATTCAATTAACCTATTCTAATACCTAGTTTGTTATCTATCTAAAATGGGGGAGATTGTTGAACCCGTGTTAATAGTACACCATAGTGCTTAATTCGTTTTAGAAATAACAAACTGACTAGGATAGTGAAATTAATTGAGTACTAAGTATACTCTTAATTAATGAAGTTTACTTGAGTTTATTTAAGGGAAAATAACTCAGTTTATTGAGTAATTAATTAAGTTACGCTTGGAGTAAGAAAAGCTGAGTTGAGCTGAGTATTACATAGTTCATAAGATATTTACTCAGCTGTGCTGAGTTAGTTTTTTTTAGGAAAAGTTGTATATCCTTGACACTTAGAGAATAAATATCACATGTGCTACTAACAGTTTCTATGAGAAACAAAATATTCCTTTAATGCTTTTTAGAAGAAAAAGAGTTGAAATTAAAGAAGATATCCATTGGTCCTCACAAACAAATTGCGTCATTACGGAATATTGGTGATTCTTCACTAAAGTCTAAGGCAAAAGGAATCATCTGACATGCGTCATTTCTTAGTGTCTCCACGTAACTATGAAACATCAGCAAGTCAACCATTCACAGAATTCCACGTTGCATTTTGCGTGCCTCTCTATCAGACCAAATTGCTTGAAGGAAATGAGTTTTTAACACATTAGATTAACAGATTAATCTCATGCTTCAATGTTCAAATTCTTTGTCTCTAAACATCTTGGAATTTGTCTCTAACGGGAAAATTCGAAAGATTTGAAGAGAAGGATATTGAACAACTGTCAGGATGAGAAGTTTGCAACGGTTAATTCCAAGACCTTCAACTATAAATAGAAGACTAGAGTAGATGTTCAAACTTGGTGAATCACCTCGAATGTCTCTAAGAGCTGAATCTATGTTCAATTACTGCCAGCTTCAAGAAATTCTAAATCAACCAATATGCGAACACCAAATTCCAAATCTGTTTGTAATAGAGAGAATAGTACTTAAGATCTAACATTGTAAAAGGATTCAACATTTCTATAAGTTGAATTCTTTTATTCAAAATTTCTTTTGATAAATCTGAGTGTCATTTAGGAAGGGTGCCTACACTGAGTTTGAGAGGTAGTTAGAAAGGATGGTACTTTCTATAATCCTTTATACTCGCTATTAAAGGCTTCTTCGCCTAAAGAATTAATGAATCACTAGTGGATTAAAGCTCGGAAAGAAATTTGGGAATTGGAGGTAGGCTAGGGGCCAAACCAGGATAAAATCTCGGGTGTAAAAATTCTAACCTTATTTATTTGCCTTTATCACATTCATCTCATACATCATTCTATCTCTGTTAGTTTTTTTCTTGAAAACCTATCCGAGATGAGTAGAGTACTCAGCAAGAGATTGAAGATAAACTATGCCAGTAAAGCTGAGTAGTTTATAGTTTTTAAACCCAGCTCGGCATGAAAAACTCAACACACATCTAAAAACTTAACTTGGTAAAATATTTTTATAAATATCAAAAAGAAACCAAGAACTGCATTCAACCCCCTCTGCTGTTTATTTAAGTCGTTTAGGACCAACAAATGGTATATGAGATTTCATGATTAAACATAATTTTAAAGAAGTCAATATGACTCTTGTGTTTACTTTTCTGATTTTTCTAATGAAAATGTTACTCATCTCTTGTTGTATGTTAATGATATGTTAGTTTCTAGCAAATCTTGATATTAATAGAATAATTGATCTATTATAACAAGAGTTTAACATGAAAGAAATGGGTCTTGCTAAAAAGATATTTGGAATGAACATCATTCGAAATAGAAATGTTGATACTTTGCATATATCTTAGTCTTTTATGTTATTAAGGTGCTTGATAAGTTTGTTTTTAACATTGATAGAGTTGTTACAACTCCTTTAGGTGCTCACTTTAAATTGTATGCTTCTATATCTTAGAGTAAAGATGAGATTGATTGCATGTCTAAAGTGCCATATTTGAATGTTGTCGGTAGCATGATGTATGTTATGGTCTATACTAGACCTGATATTGCTTAGATGCGAGTGTTGTAAGGAGATATATGTCTAAGCCAAATAAGAACCCACTGGAATGATGTTAAGTGGTTAAGTAGATATCTTAAGAACTATTATTCCATGTCCTTAAGATATAACTCCTTTGTTGATAATGACTTTAAAATTTGTGGATAGTGTGATTCTAACTTGGTAACTAATTTGGAGAAACCTTAATCTACTACAGGGTATTGTTTTACTTTTGGTAGTAATGTTATTAGTTGGAAGTCAAATCTTCAGCATAATGCAGCCTTATCAACAACTGAGGCTAAGTATATCTCCTCAATGGAAGCTGTAAAGAATCTATATTGTTAAAGGGAATAATTTCTAAGTTGGGTTTTAAGCAAGATAATGTTGATATTTTTTATGATTCTTAGAGTGTAATTCATCTGAGTGAAAACATTATGTTTCATGAATGCACTAAGCACATTATTATTAGGCTTCATTTTATTAGGGATGTAATTGCTTGTAGCATTGTGAATGTAAAGAAAATTTCAACTTTGCTTAGCCCTATTGATATATTCACTAAGATCATTTCTGTTTCAAATTTTCAAGATGCACTGAATCATCTTAGAATACTGAAACAAGCTTGATAAGTAGTGGATAGCCTTGGGGAAGGCCTATCCTAGTGGAAACTTTATATACTCAAAATCAAGGTGGAGATTTGCGAGATAGTAATTCAAGTCTATAGCTCTGGGCATGTCGATAACGAATTCAATTAAAGCTTGTTGGGGCAGTCACAACTCTTCTCAAGCAAGATAACCTGGATCCAAGAAAGTAGCTACTTAAGTGGCATGGTCTACCTTCTATCATTGGATCTCTGTTGTATCGATGGTCTATATCAATACTCTCTTCGCTCAGCTAAACCTAGATATAGGCGCTTTGTCTATTCACTTTGTATAAGCCGCTTCTTCAGATCTCTAGAGAAATTGGAGTTATTGGGGTCTTGGGATTCCTATGTATTTCTTCTTCTCTATTGATCATTAGGGTTACACGTCGTAATTCTATTTATTATTCTTGTAAATACTCTCTTTTGGTGACTCATGTTATTGTAAGCTTGAGTTTATTGCTACTGTAAATCCTTGGAAGAGATGAGGGTTAGAACAATTTAAGGCTTGCTACTGAAACTTGGTGATGGTGCCTATATCTTTGATCTGAGATAACAAAGATTGCTGCCAGAGAGCCTTGTGGACTAGATTGATCTTGTAAAACGGATCATGAAACCACTACAAAAATTGTGTTGTCTTGTGAATGCTTTACTTTTTCCGCAATCTTTAATTCATGTGTTTGATCCATTAAATGATTTCGGCAAGTTTCTCCAATTCTGATTTCGCTTAAGTTGATCACACCACTTAACTTTTTTATATAAGTAAGGGTACATTTGACAATATAGTATTACAAGTGCATGACTTTCAAAAAAAAATAAATAACAACAATTAGCATAATGAAAAGTCATATAAAAAAGGACGGATATCTAATGAAAAAGATAAGATGACATAAAAAGATTGAGGTTACTAAGAAAAATATAATATTTTTTGCGTTAACAAAAGATTGATAGAATTGATGGAGAATTGAATTATGTTTAGAATTATAGCATGTATGTCAACAATTAAAGGTGGGATTGAAACAACCTTAAATCTTAGGATTAACCATCCTAATCTTCAAGGCACCTGTAAATTGACGTTTAATTTAGATGTGGGCATGGTTTAAAGGTGTTGTTCACAATTGGAATTCATTCATAATCACCTTGTAATTAAAAAAATGTGGAATCGAGAATTGAATGAGGTTTGGGCATCCACAAGTTTCACACGGCAAGCCATATAGTTTTGAGAGAGGGTAATCAATTGAGGTTACATTGCGGGCACGCCAAGTAGCCTTAGCTAATAATAAATCATAAAAGTGAGAAAATGGATTTATATTTGCAAATTTTGTGTTTACCATTTCAGCTGTTAGCTAATTAAGGTTTAGTAATGTTTTTGTCTTTGATAGTTTGGATTTTGCCATTTTGGAGCCTGTTTGCGAAATTTTTGAATTTACTGGAAACCAATTATTTGCTTTCAACCATTTTTCCACAAAAAAAAAAAAACCACATGTACTATGAGACTGGTACAATCTTCATATTCATATTCAATAAAGTTTAAAAAAAATAAATTCTCCATGTCTATTAATATTTTGGCAATAATATTTACTCTATCTTTTTATCGGGTATTCTCTATTCCCTATTGAGTATTTTTCAATACTCCACTTAAAATAAAAAAAATCAAATTAAATATTTGTTTCAATGTTAAATATTTTAACGCCATAAAATTTAAAATATAAGTTATTTGGGTCAAACATTAAAGGGAAAGTTTTTATTTAAAATCAAAGTAACAAAGTTTTTAATTCAACTTTCCAAGCAAAAACATAAAATAAAAAAAAAGTAGAAAAGTAATTCGGTTCAAATGTCAAGTTCATGTAATTCATCCATAGTAGTAGATCTTTCATCTCATTTGAGAATAAAACAAAATAACATGCTAGATAATAACTTAACAAAGGGAATCAACCAATTATTATTAAATATATAAATTATTGAAATAAAATAAATTTTATAGGAACAAATAAAACAAAATATGATTTATATATAAATACAATAGGATTAAAAAGTTTGTATATTTACACTAAAATACTTAATATAAACTCATATTTATAGGCCGCCAATATTAATCCATGATTAACATAAAATATAAAAAAATGATAAGAGATTTTGATTATAATTCAAAGAATATTCATGGTATGTACATTGGAGGCTTATCGGGTCGGAGTCGATGATTTATCGAATTGGGTAATGCATTTTTCATCTTCATATCCATTAAGGTTTCTGAGAGTGAAAAAATGTCCATCCACGCTCCACAAAAAATTCTTAATAGGATTCTCCATCACTATCAATCGGAACAGATCCACATCGGATTCGGATATTTTCCGTTCCATTTTCAACCCTATTTGAGCGTATATACTTATAACTTTATTATAGGATTTTACTCAAAAGTCTCGTACTAATAGAAATATTGATTATGTTTATATGCCATTATTCTCTCTACTTTTAGCCTATGTAGGACATTTTTTCATCAAAACAAAATTGTGTTTTTTCCTTGAAAATTGTTGGAAGAACAAATACCCAACATTGGTAAGAAAGTTGGGAACATGTGGCCAAGTATCATACCATCATGAGATATGTGACCATGATTGTCACACTCAAATTAACCAATTGCTGATTTTTGTTTTAGTATACATGACATGTCAACCACTTATCCTTGCAATTAAAGGATCAAACATGTAAGCTTTATCTACCAATTTGTACTGCTTGATGTTTTGCTAATTCAGTCCAAAATGACACATGTTAAACTACCAACCTCTTGAGAACTAATTTGGCTAAAAAATACCAGATTATTGACCGAATATTTACTTAACTTTAATTTGTAAGAACGCACACCAAATTTAGAAGCCAACTTCACCACTTATTCCTATTTTTTCTTAGGCAAAGTACCAGCTTCGCAGGAAATTAATCTTCACCAGTGTTGAATGCTATAACAAAATGTAAGGTCCAATATAAAAGAGGCCAAGCCCAAATTGGGCCCATCTTCAGCAGCATTTCCTTGCATTTTGCAACCCAAGACCCCAAACTTTCACCATAATAATTAACAAAAATACAAGCCATTTCAATCGCTATCAACACAAACAAAAGAAATGAGGCTTGCAGCAGCTCAACATTATGTGTTGTTGAATTGCCCAATTGTTTCATCTGAAGCCTTCTATTTTCGCCTGGAAAATGCAGCACAAAGCATCCAAATTATCATCTAAAGAAAAGCCTCAAAATAAGGATTCAATGTAAAGAACAAAATTCGAATTCCTTCATTTCCGAAACCAAATCAATCTTCCATATTATCCACATGCTTTTAGCAGCAAACATCCTCGAACTATCATACCCATGATAACTATCCGTTTCTAAACTAGAATACTGAAAAAAGTTGCAGACTTTATATCTGATCCAATTCTTCGAATACACAAGTTCACAAAAACGAAACAACAAAGTGAAATAGACTGCAATAAAGATCTGAGTTGGGAACTACTCTTTAACTTTCTACAATAATTGCACAAACATGCAGCTAAACAAACTATTTATCAGATTCTTGTGCTAAGATGAACAAATAAATTGCTGTCATCTAGAAGGAACACTATTATCAGCGGAAACTAAATTTCTGACCTCCATCAAATGTTCGTCATTCGATATGTTGAGGGAAAGGCGGAGATTCGTTACCATTGCTTCTTTGTCCCAACTCAAAGGCCCCGATGCATACAATGCTTCCATTGTGCATCTGTAGGCATGTAACTCTAACATGTGGATTTTGGCCGCTAATTCCCGTGTTTTATGAAGGACAATATCGCTTTCCTCCTTTCCTCGCTGGCAAAAAGATCCTGCATAACTATAGCAGTCACTTGCATCATCAGCAAAACTGGAACGGTTTTGAATGTTACAGGAATCGCTCCCGCTAATGCTACAACTACCGACAGAACTAGAATCATTTTCAGAATCTAACTCCGTTATATCCATTTCGGAAAGCCTAGATTGATCATTGAGACAAGAATGTGTGAAATTTCTGCCCATCGTTTTGTTTCCGAAAGCAATGTCATGAGATGAGGCTCGTTGCGGCTTTCCCTCTTTTTCAACTGCTCTGTGTTTTTTTTTGGTAGTGTTGTTGTAATAATGTCTTCTCTTCGGTTTCTTACCGGAATTATCATTGGCTTCCGGAACTATCTCGTTGTTCATATCCAGGGAGAAGTCCCACTTCACATGTTCATCTGACCTTGTTTTCGCTATTTGGAAATTGTTCCGAGATTTGAACTTCAATATTGAATTCCGATGCTGTTTGGCATCTTCGCATTTGCCAGAACCCTATAGTTATAGAATAGCAGAATATCAGAAAAAGTAAACTTGAGGAAAATTATATGACTATGGTGATTATAATCAAAGAAAATATAACAATATGTACAGGTGACAAATCTGACATCACGATAAGTCTTTTGATGGATCTAGTGACTGTAACTATAGTCTATAGTAATAGAAAAACCTTATCAAATTGTTTTGCCGGACATATATATTGATCTGATACTAGCAAAAATCATAAGATGCAACAGCTAAAAGCAGCCACACATATATTAAGTATTCAATTTAAGAAACCAATGGGAAAATAAAGAAAAAACTAAATACCTTTCCAATTAGAATCCATTTGTCATCCTGCCAAGATTGTCGAGTCCGAATGCTGAATCTGCTAACTTCAAATTCAAGCAATGATCCCAACAACCTGACCATGAAATATTCCTCACACAAAATCTTACAAATTATTGCCATTTTCCATGAGAAGTTATCGAACACCTCCACCACATCACCACACACCAAATTCCCTGCAATTTTGCATTGTGGAGGACAAGGTCTAATTTCGTTCTCGAAAACCATCTCCATTGCTGCCCTGTCATTATCCCCAATATATCTAACTGTGTAAGATTGGCCGTTATTACGCACAATCTCAGCGCATCGCCATGAGCCTGATGGCATATCCTTTTTGCTCCACACTTCGACTTTACTGCCTTCCTTGAATCTCATGGCTTCTACAAAATCACAGGCATTTGATGTTATAAGCATGGTTTAATCGAGATCATTAGGTGGTTAGATCTAGACAAACATATGCAGCGGAGTAGGTTGAAATCAAAGAATTGGAAGCACTTGATTTTGGTTGCTGAGAAAATTAGGGTACTGAAAATAAATCAGCTCTGGAAAAAGAACGGTTTTAGCAATCTAACAGCATACATTTCAGCAGTTTTGTTGCTCAACTTTTATTTAATAATTAAAACAAGAAAGAAACTTTCAGATATAATCATTAATTGAAAACTAACCAACCAACCAGACAAATAAAAAAACAAACAAAATATATGATTATAAACGAACAAGAAGGAAGAGAGAAAAGAACTCCGGCGATCACTCACAAAGCAGATTCAGTAATAATTAGATTCCGAACAACAAAATGTGGAATTTCAGCTATCAGAACTCTAAATCTTCGAAATTCTGTAATTCAGCGTTACAGAAAGCTTCAATTCAAAATCCATTGCAGAAAATCTTAATCCATTAGGTCTATTATTAGTACATCAACTAAGTCGAATTTATATTTCTATTTTCAAAATAATAAATAAAACATAGCTATAACAAAATCTGTTATAAAAACTGTCGTTTTCTTTTTCTCTTTTCCTACCGTTTTCCTAGTTACCAAACAGAAGTCAAGGAAAAAAATAAAAAAGCAAGAACAGAGAATGCAAATTACATTCATCTGCAAAAAAGTATAAATCATACCAGACTCAATTTTAATTTTAAATTTTCTGGAATGTATACGTAAAAGAGCGGATTCAATTAGGAACAAAAATGCAGAAAAGAGAAATTACTAACCTTTGACTCAATTGGGTTCGTATATGTATCGAGAGATTTCAATTTGGGATGTAAATGTAAATGTGATTGTTGAATTGCTTAAGAATTGATGTTATCATTCGTGAAGGATTCGGGTATTTAAAATACTAATAAAAAAACAAAGCTTAAATAAACAAAAGGTATATGGTATGGTTTCCAAGCCAAGTTGCCAACTGCCCAAAAGAATAGCTTGTTGAAATTGATTAATTGTTACATTATTCATTTAATTTTTAATACAATTTGAGTCACTCAAGAGTATTTCAACAATCCGCTTGGTTCAATTTTAAATTAGTAATTCGTTAGCATGATTTCTAGACTTCACGTTTGTAAACGAATCAAGTTTAAACAGTTCAACACTCGCGAGTAAACACAATTGAACATGTTTGATAAAAGCACATGGACTAGTGAGTTACTTGTTTTACATGCTAGAAATAATATTCTATAATGATCAAATAATATTTAATATATTTAAACTTACAAACTTCATCATTTTAGTGTCTAGTATATTGATTTGAAGACTTCTTTTAATCTCAATTGTATAATGAAAATTCTAAATGAGGAATTATTATAATATTCAAAGTACTGAATTTGATATTATTTTTATATATTGAATTTGAATTTATTTGATATATAATATTTAACTTATTACTGTGATTCTCAACATTAACTGAATCCGAACAAATAAATTAGTTGTTCAAAATCAATTTTAAAAAAACCAATAATCGAATTAAACTTTTATAAAATATTTAAATCTCAAATTTCGATCTATAGATCATTAAAAAATTTCATGAAAAAGTCACAATATTTATCCTAAAAACTTAGTGTTATTGCAATATTTGCAAATAAATTGTAATATAATTCACAGAATTAAGTTTAATTTTACAAAACTAAATTAAAAATTATACCAATGTACTGTAATTTTTTATTAAGATTATATGTGATAAACATTTTTTAATATATTAAATGGTTTTGGGTGGGGTCAGAGTAGTCCCATTTTCTATTTAACTCACCTAACTTGAGGTTAGAGCGGGGTTTATACTTCAATTTATCTGACCAAACTCATTTCATGAAGAGCGAACGTGAACTTGTCTATGAATTTGTGCTCAATTATATTTGTGAGCAACTAGTAAATAAATGAGTTGTTATATATTTCGATCTCAAATCAGAATTTCAACTCGAACTAATTTCGAAATACTTTAAAATATTATTGGGCATACCAAATTTTGACTTGCTTTGAACTGAACTAGAGGTGAACTGAACTAGAGCTTGACTTCAACATGTTATAAATTTAATAGCCAAACATAAACATGATTGCTCATTTTCATGTTTTTATATTGCTGGAAATACTTGGCCTGCCCATGAGCTAGTCAATCGAGTCTAAGGATCCGATTTAGTTTATGTAATTAGACTTTACTACAAATATATGGATTTTCGAGACTTACTTGCAATTATTTATTTCATAAGGGCCTATTTGTATATCCATTAGGTCAACTAAGTCGAATTTAACCCTAAGAAGAAAATATCGCAAATTGATCATTATTGATTCTTAACACTATCGAATTCAGGGATATACATCTATTCTCCGACACACCGTGAGATAGATTCGATTTGGCATAGAAAGTGACGTTCTTCGGAAACTGAAAAGGTACACAATTCGAATCAATTTCTCTTACGATTTTGTCATTGGTATCATGAGCGGGATTATTTTTGCGATGATTTTGTGATTATATGTATCTCGCATATTCTAGAATTCTGGAAATTTTAGTATTTTTAATTTGTGAATTACGCAAAGAAAGTATGAAAATGTTGGAAAAGGTCGTGGTTTTGGAGTGTACGTGTTGACTATAATCTTGTGTTTTTGCAATGTTTTTACGCAAATTTTGTATTTCCAGTGTAAATATCGAATAAAAGATCGAATATGTTTAGATTTGGGCGGAAATTACGTGTTTTTCACTGGAAAAAGTTTCATATTTCACATAGTTTTGTGTAAACGTCAAATTTTTGTTCATTTTTCATAAAACGGATAGCGCTAACTGACTCGAAAAGCAAAAACGAGTGGAAGTATTGAAGTTAGGTGACCGAAATCCTCCAGGAAGGCGGCACGTGAAATGCACGTGCTGGCAACGTCCCTGACGCGTAGGGACAATTGGTTGGGCCACATGATGCAACCAGAATAAGCCACGTGGCCTAGTGGATAAGACCTCATAACTTCCGACATGTGGTGCAAAGTGATTACGATATGAATTGTGGTAGTTATGCCGCGTGGCACGCCACGTGTCAAACAGTCAACCCACATAGGGTTTGATCAACCAATGAAACGTTGCCACGTGGCAATCAACGCGTTGACTACCACGTGTCATTCGTCGCACGGTCAAATTATATTTTCGCGATTGCTTTATCAAAATAATGTCGTTTTGTTCCGAAATTTTTTAACTACCCCATTATTTTCATATTTTGTGGATTTAATGGTGATTTTTCATAATTTTTTGAGGTTCATTGTTTCTGGTTTATTTTTTGTTAATAAAGCTTAAAAATTAAGAATAATTAGTTTTTGAATTTGTAATATATTTTCTATTTTGGTTAGAAAATAAATCTGATCCTACCGAAAATTTTCATATGTTGATTAATTATTAAAATTATTTATATATGTACATGTATTAGTTACATAAACATATTTCTTGAAAAAATACCGTTAGTTTCCAAGTTTATTATTTATATAATTGAATTTTGATATAAGGTTAATGAATATATTTAAGTTGTTAATGTTTTTTGGTAATAATTAACTTATTTATGCATGTGTTATTATTACACTTAAATATTCGACCATTAACGTGATAATTAACCTATTATATACTTGAGACCTATAAAAATATATTTTTTTTGTTGTAAATATATGTTATGTAACAAATATATTAAATTGTGTTGATGTCCATAACTCTTATCTTTAAACCATATAACTTATATCCTTTCAAGTTTTTTGGTTTATGCCTATAAATATAGGCTTGCTATATACGTCACATAAGAATAATGAAATTATATTCTACTTTCTCTCCATCATTGTTCTTGTTTATTTCTCTATCTATTTATCTATTGTATATTCTTGTTTATTCTTATTATTTATAACACATCATCAACACGAATTGCTCTTTCGATCAATAAACAAGAACATACATGCAATATGATTAATGGGGAAGTCAATCTAATCTATTTTCGATTTTATTATTATTGTTAGTAATCTAAATATGTATTATTTCTAAATTCTTCTGATAATTTTGTTGATAGATTTATGCATGTAAGGATGGTGTTTCGTTTGACAATATTGGTTTGTAGTTTGCCCAATCAAATTTAACAAGACATTTGGTAACATTTACATGTGTTCTTTTAATTAATTTTGAGTTACAAACAATATTATATGAAAGATCAGAAGTGTAATAGTCAACTATTGAAGGTCCTGAAGATATCTGGTAAAAGTTTTGAAGGAAATATGTTTTCAATTTTAAATTAATATAAAACGAGCCAGCGATTTCCAACTGAAGTGGAAATATGAAATCGGTGAATGATTTCCATTCGAAATGGAAGAGTAAAATTGATGAATAACTTTCACTTAAAGTGGAAAAATTTAGTTTTTGAATAATTTTCACTTGAAGTTGAAAATAAATTTGATGAATAATTTTCACCCAAAGTGAAAAAATAAATCGATGAATAATTTTCATTTGAAGAGAAAAATCAAATTGATTATTAGTTTTACTTGAAGTGAAAAAGTGATATTGATAATTGATAACCCATTAGAAGAGGAAAAAAAATTGATGATAATAATAATCACCGGAAATGAAAAATAAAATGAAGATTGACGTCAATTTATATATGGTAAATATACTAAATATTATTTCTTTGAAAATGAGTGAAAAAAAAATGTTACCATGATATCGGGTCACATTAAAATTCATAAAGGATTTGCAAGAGCCAGTAGTAATGTATCAAGGAGGAAAGTGTAAAATGCTCTAGAAGAGTCAGTAGTACATTACTAAGACCCTGTTCTCTTCACCTTCAATTTGGTTTGGTTTAGTTCAGTTTAGTTCAGTTAAGGTTTATTAAGTTCAGTTCAAGTTCATAAATTTTTATTTTAATAATGATTATTCTAATTAATACTTTAATAAAAATTTATAGTAATGATAAGAAGAAGAACAATGATAAAAATAATTATTATTTAATGTAGTTAACATTGATTATAAATATAGTAAAAATAATTTTTAAATAATGATAATTACTAGTGTTATTGATATAATAATATTATCAATGTAATTAAAATATAATAATATTTTTGTTTATAATCATAGTATAGTATTGATTAATTAGAAAATGTGATATGTGATAATAAAACGAAAATATTTATTAATTAGAAAACTATTACGTTTTTGTAATAAGTGATAACTTGAATCTAAATTACAATATATTATAACAATTATTATTAGTTCACGAGTGATTGTAAAAATAATTATTATTTGAATAATAAAATTTTAATTAAATAATATACGTATTATAACAATTATTTATTATTAATGGTATTATTATTTTATAAAAGTAGTCATTAATAATACTATTTATAACTACTAGTATTAATAATTTATTAATTTTTATATTTATTGATTTTTACTATTATTTTAATAACTAGTATATTATTATTAGCCTAGTGGTAGAGATTGAGTTTGTGACACTAGAGGTCACAGGTTCGAACCACATCCGGGGTGGGGTGGGATTTTCCTTTGTAAATTAATAATATAAGTGCATTTGCGCAAATTTAAAAAAAAAACTAGTATATTATTATTAAGTTCAATTAAGTTCAGGTTCATTAAGTTCAGTTCAGTTCAAGTTCATTAAGTTTAGTTCAGTTTAGTTAAGTTCAATTCAGGTTTCAGAAGTTGAAGAGAACAGAGTCTAAGACAAAGAAAAATTGTAGAGTACTCTAGAAGAGCAACTATTACTGAAAAGCTCTTTAAGAAGCAATGTTGATTTTGAAAGTAAAAAATATTTATAAATAATGCATTATTTTACCCAAATTCTCAAAGAAATTTAATAAAGTTTAAAATATATTCACGGTAATGAATATTATATTGAAACTGTGAGTGAAGACAATAAAGAATTTCATATGTTATAAACATATTTAAAGGTTAGTTTAACTGTAAATTAATAGTTTATAATTTAGATACTTATAAAACTTTGACACAATCGACTAAGTCATAGTAGTTCGATAATGATGAGAAATTGTGAAAATGTTCATAGGCAACTATTAAATAACAAAGTTTCTTCATGTTGTTTATTCACAAGGAAGATTAATCATAAAACGTTCTAGAAGTAAGGTTGAAAAATTATTTTTACAAAACATATAGGGTCATATATGTGAACCAATTCATCCACAATATAAATCATTTTGTTACTTCCTGAAGAAGTACAATCACCTAAAGTTGTTGTGTTTAACTAAATGAGTCACATTTGTGTTTTAATATCAATAGGAATCAAAGTCGAACATACCACATCATATGTTTATACTTAAAATGGTTTGTCGTAATCATTTTATTAAAAATCTGCATTTGATTGTTTAATAGATGATTATGCGAACAAATCTTCATATTTTGTGTGAAATATGTAATATTGCATGCAACAATTTTAATATGTTTAAGACCAAAAAAGCTATTAAAATTATTTCCCCTCTAGTAGTTTTTGATCATGAGCCCAATATTTCTCATCTAAAAGTTTCTAATTATGATGTATTTGTGCCTATAGCTTCATCATAATGGAACAAAATAGGTCATGGAAGGAGCTTAAAATTTTATGTATCTCTATCGACAAAGTATTTTTTAGCATTTAAAATACAATATGTTTACTGCAATATTTGTAGATTGTTGATGGAAGTATTTTTCCAAAATTAGGAGGAGAAAGTAGAAAGATAATTTTAGAAAAGTAAATTTAATATAATATTTCATCGTTAATTAATATTGAAATTATAGAAGGATAAATTACAATAACATTATATGAATATAATACACCTGAAGCGTGGATAACCAATTGGTTTACATGATAAAATCCTCAAAATTTATCGATAATAAAGTTAATATCATTGAGGATCAATGTACAAATATAAATACACTTCTTGTAAATTTAGTAGCAACTGAAGTGCAACACACCCGAAGTTATGAAAATGTGTCAAATCAAATAAATTATATTAGCATTAGTAAAATATGGAATGAACTTAAAATTGCTATAGACCATATTTTGCTAGTATCATAGCAACGGAAATATGAATCAAATTTGCGATATATTCAAGAACGTCAAATAAGTTGTTGGAAACATGCAAATTTGTAATCCAAACATAATTGATTTCTCTTGAAAATAAATGTATTCAACCTACATTTTGAACACCGAAAGAGGTAAAATCGATGGCATATTATTAAATTCTTTACCTTCATATTTTACATCCTCAACTTTTATTTTTTATATATTTTTACTAATCCATATAATGTGATAGAGTTGCAAAAATCCATGTATTGTTTAAAGCAGATTGGACCGCATGGTAAATCAGTAACCAAAAAATATTTGATGAAAACTTACAAAAATAATGCAACATGCATCACAAAGCTTAAGAGTGGATATACTGAAAGAAATTGATCTACTCAAGTTTTACACAAATCTTTTTATGCTAATGATCTCATGAAGACTTGTCAAGTTGAAATCAACAAAGATAGATCAAGTTATAATCCAACAAATATTTTTATTAAGGAATGTACGTAATATTTAGATGGGCAAGCTCAATGATATATACTTACCGTTGTATTTTTGAGGGGAAGTAAAATTGCATATGAATAACATACTCTTTTTCCTTCGCTAAGTTTTTATCCCACTGGGCTTTCCTTAGCAAGGTTTAACGAAGCATCACATTGCATAATCATATTCTTACAAATAGGGTAAATAAACATTGCACTCTTTTTCCCTTAACCAAAGGTTTTATCTCACAAGGTTTTCCTTGGTAAAGTTTTTAATGAGACAGTGTCCCTTTCGTGAAAATAGACATCAAAGGGGAAGTGTTGTAAATATATGTTATGTAAAATATATATTAAATTGTGTTAATGTTCATAACTCCTATCTTTAAGCCATATAACTTATGTCATTGAAAGTTCTTAGTTTATTCCTATAAATATAGACTTATTGTATACTTTACATAAGAAGAATAATGAAATTATATTCTACTTTCTCTCCATCCTTGTTCTTATTTATTTCTCTATCTATTTATCTATTTTATATTCTTGTTGATTCTTATTAATTTATAACATTTTTGTTGATTATATATGTGATAATTAAATTTAATCTATATGTGATATAAATTATATAAATATATTTTTATAATATATTTAAGTTAATCATGTATGTAATGATTAAGAAAGACCTTTCAGCATATGTTGTAGATGATTAATAATGTTGCAAATCTCACCTAATCATGAGTATCTATTTAGTGGAAAAAAGTCAAGTGAAGCTAGAGGAAATCGATTCTTAATGTTGTAATTATTATAATTATATATGATGCATAGTGTATTTTGTTATTGTATTGCATTGAGAAATGCAATTTTACGTGTGTATTAATTTTATCAATTTGTAAAATATGGTTTTATAAATCTAATTTTCAATTTATTTTAATGTCAAAATTATTTAATAATTGAATATTAAGGTTCTTTTACATTTTTTATTGTTTATCACCAAGTTCGATCGAAGAAAATGACATTAAATCTAATAAGTTGACCTAGGATGATCATTTTGAATATCATAGCTGATGTTGCAATAATTTTTGGATTTGTTACTATATAACTAAATTCCGACAACACGTTGAATACTTACACACGTTAAGTACATTATATAGTGGTTGACAATGTAATTTATTATCTTTTGTTCACCATCATCAATATGTGTTTGTTTGTTTATTTATATTTTTAATATAACAAAATTATTGGACTTGTGTTGAATTAGTTTTTGGGTTATGTTTTATTATGTTTAGATCTAAGTGATTTATTAAATATGCAAGTGTTTTCACCTGATGGATGATGGGGTATACATATCTTTTCCGATACCGAGATTGATACTTACATTTTCCTTACATGACAATAGTAATTAACACACAATTGCTCAAAATAATTGACTTAAATTCTTTATACGTGTTTAGTTACACTAATACAAATTAAAGAATATTGGTAATGTTTTCTACTATGAATTTATTTGTAGTAGACTTAGATTCTTAATGGTGATTATTAAGTTATCTGGAGGTCAATGTTTGAGTTTGAGTTTGCGTTGGAGGAATAATGAGTCCTTTTATACTTTGAGCAGCACTGTGTATGAGTTCAAAGAAAGTAGCACAAATCAATTCAGGCATGAGAAGAAACTATTTCTTTCGTGGGGGAGGAAGAATTCAATGACCTGAATTATTTTTCTTAGTGCTAAAAGTGATTGAATTGTTGTAGTTCATGTAAGAGAGGCATGTCCGAGTTTGATCACTAAATTGAAAGAAGTTCTAACTAGTAATCAGTTCTTCGCTTTGAGTGTGAGCATATGTAATGCACCTAACTCATTCTTATAGAGTTAGTTAGTTTGATGTAGTGACAAGTTTCTTGGAAAGAAGAACTTGTTCTTCTGATATCCAAGATTCTTCCTAAATGCATTTGGCATAAGGGAAGTCTAAAGGAGATAGTTCTTAAGACAACATATGCTAACTTACATATGAATATTTATAAAGAACATAAGAACAATGAAAATGAGTTTGAACCATTTGAACATAAATTTAGTAGGTCCAAAGGCAATAAATAGTAAACATCACAAAGGTGATATGTTAAATTGTTAGTATATGGGAATTGTGCAATAGAGAACTAAGTCCAACCTGTTACACGTAATATATTCCAAAGTGAATTATAATATATTCTACTCAATGTTGTTGATGCAATCTTATCCTTTGTGGATAATTGATTCAAGTGCAACATGTAACATGAACACATACCATGATAACTTTATATACTTTTGACAACCAATATAAGAATCATTTCAAATCTATATCGACATCATAATAGGATGATGTTCTATAGATTGACACATGTACACTTTATTTGTAATGAGCACAAATCCAATAGCTACATTATGTGTTGTATTCTCATATTATTTATCAAATTTTTAAATTTGTGATATGGTTTATTGAAAAATAGGTTTATCTTTGAATTTTTCCAACAATTAAGTTTCTTCATTCATGAACGGTAGATTTATAAGTCTAATTCTTAAACAAAGGATTTATTGTAGTGAATATGCTTTACAAATTATCAAGTGGATGATGTTCGTTTTGCATAGACTAACTCTTTTTTTAGAAGAAAATATTAGTATATCACATAGGCTATTATGTCACATAACCTACATAGAATACGCCATTCAAGCTTAATATGATCGGTAATTTATAACGATTAAACTATCACCATGTGATGAGTTCCATTTAATAGAATTCAAACTTCTTATCCATTTCAAAAAGAACTAGAACTAAGATTAATAGTAACTTATTCATTGATATATGTGGTTCAGTAGATGTGAAAGTAAGTGATAAGCCTAATTTTTCATCATATTAAATGATATCCATACATATTATGATATCATCTACTTGATTACCCATAAATCTGAAGTTTCAAGCTATCAAAAGATTTATATGAATATGATATTAAATTAATTAGATTTGATCGTAAAATATTAAAACTAAAGTGGTAAAAATTACTTTTCAATAAAGCTTACAGTTTTATGTGATGAAGGGATTGAACATATGTTGTTTATTCCCTATACTCTATAAAAGTATAGAGTTCATGAAAGGAGAAATTAAATTCTTCTTTCAATGATTAAGTATATGTACTGAACTAAGTATCATCAAAGTCTGTCTTTCCAACCCATTTGAGATATGGACTGAAAGAATATCGAATTTATCCTGGTTATGACATAATGATTGTATCACTTATTCCTACACTACCTTAAATAATTTTGAAAAATTAGGTCCCGGAGTTAGATTTAGTGTCTTTTAAAACACTTTGACATATCAAAAGGATATGTTTTTGTAGGAGAGAATGTAGATAGATTGGTAATAATTTTAAAAACAAAATGCCTATTTTTTTAAAATATGAGTTCCAAAGATTATGTGAATTGGGAAAAAAAACATTTTCTTTTGATAAGACTCTTGAACTTAATGCTTTTTAATATATCTTCAAGTGAGAGTAATTCAAATGCATTGGTTCATAATGATTACATGAATAGGGGATCTTATTTCATGGGGAGCCGAGAACTTGAAGTGTTATTAGTCCAAGTGGGAGCCAATATTATTGATCCAAATGGGAGTCAATATTTTTAACTCGAGTGTGAGATTGGATCATTATTATATTTCTAACTCAAGTAGTAGCATAAAATGAGCTTAAAATGAAGAATTCTGAGTTATAATAAATATATGAGACATATTGATGAAGATTGGAGCCTAAGAAATTAAAACGGAAAATTGCTTCAGCCTTGAAAATTAAGTGTTCAAAGGGAGATTAATAGTTGTGTGTGATTGAAGAAAAATTAAATTAACATGCTTGAATGACATAAAGATATTGAGAATAAGTGGATTCTCAATATAAAGTAAAAACATCAGGCTTATAGTTGATAAGTGTCAAAACAACACTTATTTACTATATGATTTCTATTAGATTATTCTATTTATTATGTTTTTATTCTTTTCATTATAATATTTAATGTGTTATGCAATTGTTTTTCATGCAATTAAATATTTCTAGATAAATAGAACTTGGAAATACACAAAGTTGGAAAGTGATACAAAATGGAGCTAAAATGATCAAAATTGCCAAGGAAAGGAAAAATGGCTAAGTATGGAAGATGAGTTAAATTGGCTAAGTGTCGAAGAAGGAGAACTATTTTTCAAGAGTGTTTTGTGAACGTGACTCTTATTCACGCTCGTGGATTATCCAATTTCAGTTCCATAATGTTCTGCAAGCCAGAGTCACGGTTGCAACACATTGTCACAATCGTGACACAAAGATTTTCAGCAGAAATCCTGCGTGGATTAGCCTGAGAAACCCTTATCCAAATCCCCCAACTTCCATTTTATTTCCATCCATTAAAAAATAAATGACATGTAATTTCCTAACCAATAAGATTCAAGACACCCTTTCATCAAAAGGTGTAACCATTCACATCACACATTTTCACTTCGATAAATATGTGTAGAGATTCATTTATAAAGTGTGCAGAGATTTTCCATGATTCTCTATGTAATTTTAGAATACACTTATATCAATACAAAAGTTCTACAATGTAGTAGTTATTAAAAAAATTTCTTAGAAGATGGAAGCAACATGAAGTACAAGTGTTGTTCTTCAACCTTAAATCATTAGAGTATATTCAAGTTCTTTTATTTCATTCTTTTGTCAAAAAGAAATCTATCTTGAGAAAGAAGTTTCGAACAAATAAATATCGGAATCCATAGAGATTACGACATGCGGATTGACAACCCAATCAGAATATGGTTTTAATGTTAGAGTTCTCAAATATTTTGATTGTATTCCATTTTGTCTATTTATCTTTGTGTTTATACTTTATGTTCTTATATTATTTGTGTTTATATTCCATGGTTTAAATAAATTTATAAGTTAATCGATTTATCTTATGACTAACCTTGAGGGTGAATTTCTTCTCTTATACTCACTAATATCTGCAATTCATTTGCATGTGTTCAATATTGTAGAGAGTGAGTTTGAATGTTAGAGTTCTCGAAATATAACTACTAGATTCACAAGTTTAAGATATTTAAAGTGGAGACATTCTAAATAATTAAGTGAGAGCAACCCGAACTAAGCATAAACATTAATATTAGGGATATTGAATGGTATAGAATAAAATATAAGAATAGGGATAGACTGTTTTCTATTACAATTATTTTTACGTCTTTCATATTTTTTATGTTGTATTTCGTATTCTATCATCCCCTAATTTCTATCTTTATGTGTTTGTAATTTGAATATGATTAAAGGTTTAGTATATTCAACATGTTTAAGGCTATGGTATTCTATCATCCCCTTATTCTATCATCCCCTCATTTCTATCTTTACCTGTACAATTGGCTACTTCAATATAGTCGGTGTAAGAGACACGAACAATAGTTAAAGGATATGTTTATTTAAAATGATAAGAATATGTTATAAGAATATACTCTTTATAGTTGCGAGAATTTCAATTTATGAATTATATTAACTTTAGTAGTTGTATGTACATTAGTTACATCAAGTAAGTGTATAGACCTCCATTCTCAGTGAAGAATTATCATGAGAAATCCTTATGGAAAAATTAAGTGGATTTGTCCAAAAGATTTGTAAACACGAGGTTTCTTGAATTGAATAGGTTAATTTATAATGTCATGAGGTCTTAAGGCTATGGTATTTTGAGTGGTAAATTAGAGATGTTATGCACACACCATGCTCATGAAAGATTTTTTATCGAGTAACTTTGGGATGTAAGTTATGGTAGAGTCTGCAAATATCATAGAGATAAAAGTCTAAATGGATAGCAAAGATAATTTGTATTTACTTCTAGAATCTTACAAAAAAAAGTGTTAAGAAAGATTCTATATGTGGAATTATAAACCCATAAGTATTCCTATGACTAAGAATATGAGTCTTAGTGAAATTATTTATCCTGAAACTAATGTCAAGTGGGAGGATATGGAAAATGTTCCATATATTGGCATTACATATGATATGTTATACTCCAAATCTAATATAACTCATGTCATGTGCATTGAAGTAATATAATAGTTCATTTCCAATAATATAACATTGGAAGATCGTTAAGAAAATTGTAAAATACTTGTGTATGAACATTGATTAGGCTCTAATGTATTAAACTATATAAATAGACCTTATAGTTAACACATGTGGATATTAGCAAAGGCTGGAATTGAGCTTTCCCACTTATGGTCAAAGATTTGTTTAATAAAAGAAGACTATTGAATCTTTTTATGTTGAATGCTCCAAACAAAAGGTTGAGTATTCATAGTGATAGTTAAACATCAATTCTTATGTAATAGACCCGACATATCATAGTACCAATAAGTATATCGATATCAAGTATCCGTTAGTTATAGACTAATTACTAAGAGGAGAGGTCAATATGAGGTATTATTTATACATTAAATGCTTATAAATGTGTTTACGAAGCATATCTCCAAAAGATATATATATGTGTGAAATATATCAAAGAGTTAAATATGGGTATAATATATTCATTTGGTTACCTCATTTATTATACCCTTCAAATTTTATTGTAATAATATAAATGAGTTTTATTATATGAACAATGTATGTGTGTATCATATGTACATATATTTTTTTTTATTCATAGCATGTAGAACAGAGAAGTAGCCCACCCACATGGGTGTGTTATACCCTAATGTTTTCGTGAGGATATAGACTAAGATGAGATTGATTTTGAACATATTATGTGTAGTTCGAAAACTTGTTCCAAATCATGAATTTACTTGTTGAATAATAAGAAAATCGTAATGTATAGAACATTGTGCACCGAATCCAAAAAGGAATCGAGTAAGAACTTTGTACTTCACATGATAATTAATCATGTTTTGTCTAAATAGCTAAAGGTAGTCGAACAAGGTTAAATACTAAGGTGCATTATAACTGAAACCTTTATGTTAAACCCAAGTTAATAGTACCTCATAGTACTTAAAACATTTTGGAAATAACAAACTATCTAGAATTGTGAAATTGATTAAGTACTAAGTAGACTCTTAATTAATCAAGAACACTTGAGTTTGTTTAAGGGAAAATAACTCAGTTTACTAGAAATGATTAATCAAGTTATGGCTTAGAGTGAGAAAAGCTGAGTTTGCCTAGTATTACATAGTTTATAAAATATAGACTTAGCGAAGCAGAATTAGCTTTTATTTATAAAAGCTGAGTAATTTTGACTCTTAGAGAAATATATGACACAAATGCATTTAACAGTTTCTATGAGGAACAAAATATTCCTTTGATGCTTTTCAAAAGAAAAAATGATGAAATCAAAGAAGATTTTCAAGTAGTCCTCACAATAAAAAGGTGTCAGTACGGAATGTTGGAGATTCCTCGCTAAAGTTCAAGACAAAAAAATCCTCTAACATGCATCATTTCTCAATGTCTCCGAGTAACTCTGCAACATCAGCAAGTCAACCATTCATAGAATTCTACGTTGCATCTCGTACTTCTCTCTACCAAAGTGGATTGCTTGAAGGAAATTATTTTTTGACGCATCAAGATTAACAGATTAATCTCGCGCCTCAATGTTCGAAATCTCTATCTTTAAACATCCTGGAATTTACTTCAAACGAGCAAATTCGAAAGATATGAAGAGAAGAGAAATTGAAGACAAAGTCAGGATAAGAAGTTTACAATGGCTATTTCTAAGAACTTCAACTATAAATAAAAGACTGAAGCATACGTTCAAACTTGGTGAATCACCTCGAATTTCTTAAAGAGCTGAAACTCTGTTCAATCATTCCCAATTTTCATAAATTCCAAATCAAGCAATCAAGTAAACACAAATCTTCCAATCTGTTTGTAATAGAGAGTAATTACTTAAGATTTAACATTGTAAAGGATTCAACATTTTTATAAGTTGAAACCCTCAATTCGCAATCTCTTTGAATAAATCTGAGTATCAGTTTGGGAAGGGTACCAAAAACTATGTTGGAGTGGTAGTTAGAAAGGAAGGTACTTTCTGTAATCGTGTCCACCCACTGTAAAGGCTTCTCCGCCAAGGAAAGAAAGAAAACATATAGCTCGAAAAGTAATCCGGGGATTGGAGGTAGGCTAGGGGTCGAACTAGGATAAAAGCTCAAGTGTTAAAGTTTCTAACCTTTATCGCTTGCCTTTATAGCTTTATCTCATTTACCATTCTCTCTGTTTTACAAATCTTGCTTGGAAAATTCAATCCAAGCTGAGTAAAGTACTTAGCAACAATTGAAGATAAATAGTGCCACCAGTTGAGCAGTTTATAGTTTTTAGACCTAGCTCAGCTCACGTCACTCAACACTCATCTGAAAACTGAACTTGGAATATAATTTTTATAAAATCTAAAAAGAACCAAGTAAACCATTCACCCCCCCTCTATTGTTTATATTAAGTTGTTTTGGACCAACAAGTAATGTCAGAGCAAGTGTTCAACTTATAGACTAATCGTCTTTGAGTTAAAGATCTAAAATGGCTTACAACAGTTTTACCTCTGGCTCAGGACACACGATACTTCTTAAAGAAAGAATGTTTGTAACCAGGCCTCCATTTTTTGACTATAATCATTACACATTTTGGAAAAATAGCATGAAAAACTTTATACAGTCATAGAGCATGCAAGCATGGCACGCTATAGAGCTTGACCCCAGAATTCCTACAATTGTAAGGAATGGGGAACATGTCCTAATCAATCCTAAAGATTATGATGATGCTCACTTAAGGCTTCTCAAAGAGAATGCGATAGCCATCAATTACTTACATTGTGCGTTGGATCTTATAGAATTTAACAAGGTCTCAGGATGCGAGGTAGCACAAAAAATTTGGAGGAAGCTGGAGATTACCTATGAGGGGACTAGGTTAAAGAGTCAAAGATTAATCTCATGCTGAGAGAGTATGAGATGTTCTAGATGGGCATCAAAGAGGGTATTCTGTTTGCCACTTTTCTACTGATAAGTTTAATAACTTTAACACAACGAGTTTGGCTATTTATTAATGGTGCCAAAAACTTGTTCACGTAAAGAATAGGTGTTGTCATTACCTCTTATCAAATAGAAAAATGATAATAACTGCAAGTAT
>CATIWQ010784545.1:0-48239 GCA_949673415.1 Euphorbia schlechtendalii
GATTAAATTGTCTTGTTTCCATTTGTCAAAAAACTCATCTTCAGCTTTCGGGGGGGCTGGAATTCCAGTCAAGTGGCTTAGCAAAGCCTTCGATTTTCCCCCAATCAGGACTTTTATCATGCGTGCCCACCGTGCATAATTCTGATTATTGATCTTTATGTTGATGTTGAGGTTATCTGAAAGAGTTTGCTTTGAAATTTAGTTACTGATGCTGGATTTTAACAAATTTTCTATTTGGATTGACAGGTCGTCATTGCTACCCTTGGTTTGTTTTTTCGTGTTGCTGTCTCCGGACCCGGTAGCCGAAGAATTATGGATTTTTCCAAAGATTGGTGTTTTGTCACCATCTCCGGACATGGTAACTGGCGTCTTTATGGTAAGCCTGGCAAGTGATGAAGCTCCAAATTATGATCCTAGAACCATAAACTGCTCTGATACCATGACAGAATACTGAAAAATATTAGAGCATGTCCAACCATTTTCCCCATTTTCCATTCCCCAAACCCCATTTTGCAGGATCTACAGTGTTTTTGCTTCAACAATCTTCCTCACTTTCAATTCCCTCAGATTCCAATAAAGTAATAATATTTTATTATTATTATATTAATTTATTTACATCAAATCTATTCCCAATAACCAAAAAAATATTAAACACATTAAATTAAATCAAAACTAAAAAAAATATTAATATAATAATTATTCCCCAAAATGAGGTTCCCCATATATGGGGAACTCCATTTTGGGGATAAGGTAAATGGGAAATGTTTGGAGCACACCATTCGCCATTTTGATTCCCAATTTTGGGGATGTCCGGGAACCATTGGAATAGCCTTCCAGTACTTATGTTGGTTTTTGCACAGGGACAAACTTTTGTTCATTTGGTCACCATTTAAATGTTGATTTTTGGATTTTTCAGGGAAAAGTCATGGAAGTAATTTGATAATGAGATTATTACTTTTATTTTTTATTAATTTATTTAAAATAATAGTTATAAAGAAATGTGACTTACTTTGATACAAAGTGGGGCAATATTTGTGGAATCACATACGAATTCTGTAATAATATTTACTGGGTTATTTAATATTTTTGTCCATTTTTTAAAACGAAATTATTTATGGCAGTACATACGTGCTCCCGAAGTAGAGATAAGATAAATTGATTTGATGAAATATAAAGAAAGATAAAAGCCATGTTTATTAGACTGCATAAGATCTTGTAGATGTTGAAAAATTATAAGAATATGAAATTGATATATCTAGCATAAAGATGATTTTATGTAGAATGGAAATTTCGGACTTCAACTATTATACACTTATATGTGCTCCTGTAGCAGCACGTCACTAAGATAAATAATTATTTCTACATGGATATATATTTTAGAGATAAATATATCACGACAATGAGAAAATTACGTTGAATCCGATAGTTCAGTCTGTTCGAATTACTGACATAAATTAGTGATTTTGATGAATAGTACTCCCTCCGGTTCCTAATACTAGTCATTTTAGACTTTTTACTTTGGTTCCTTTTACTTGTCATTTTAGAATAGCAATGTAACTTTCAATAATCTTTTTCTAATTTACTCTTGTAATAATTAGGAAATAGAATACGTTTAAATAAAGTTATAAGTTGATAATTAAGAGGAAAGTGAATTTTATTATACATTGAAAGGGATAAATTAGTCAATTTAGTTATATATTAAATGTCTTGTTCATTTTTGATGAAATGTTTAAAATGACTAGTATTGAGAACCGAGTGGAGTAAAATAGTAATACACTATTCATTTCCAAAATTTAAGTCATTATTTACTATTTGAGTATACGGTTACTATTTTTGTTCACCGATACAATTCATGCATAAATGTACAATTACTATTCACAAGTACGGGTTATTATTCACGTGAATATTGAATTTTGTGAAAAGTGAAAATATAAAGCATTTTATTAAAATGCAATGGACAATATACTCCCTAAAGTGAATGATATGTTCCGTGAAGTGAATATTATATCATTATAGAAATTTTAATAGTAATTTTACAATCATTAATATAATTATATAACCATCTGAAGTGGAAAATGAAATTGAACATGTAATATATCCTAACAGTAATGGAAAAATTACTACAATCACAAATATTATTCTAACTATTTACTAACATTTATATTTTTACTTGTTGATGTTTAATTTTATAATTGTTTACTCTAATATATTTGTTATAAAATATAAAATAGATGACTATTAAAGGTCTTGCAAATCTTTTGCTAATAGAATTACTCAAATTTAATAATACATATTAGTGGTACCAATTAATTTTTATATACTACCAATTTCAATATGAAGTGGAAAATCAAATCAATGATAATAATGACCTCTAGAAGTGGAATATCTAATTAAAATTTTTGACCGAATCAAATTGAATATTTCCAAGTATTAATTAATTCAATGATAATAAATCAAATGTCATATTACAAAAATGAGTATAATCATGATATTGGTAACACAAAAATTGTTGAATGCTCATGAAGAACTAAGTATTAATGTATCAAGGGGATAACAATCGTTAAAAGCTCAAAAAGAAGCTAATTATTTTCATACTCTAAGTATGAGTAATACAAAAGTTACCATTATACATAAATGAGCTCAAGAGGCTGGGAAAAATATTCTCAGAAGAAGAACAAGTGAAGAAGATCCTCAGAAGCCTAACAAAGGAATGGAAGGCAAAGAAGACAGCAATAGAAGAGGCCCAAGACCTCACCACTAACAGGTTTGATGAGTTAATTGGATCCTTAATAACTCATGAAATATCTATGTAGAACTACCAAAAGAAGGATAAAGCCAAGGCTGAAGGAAAGATAGCCATCATCCTCAAAGCTGAAGTTGTAGGAGACAGCTCCTTAGAAGATAATGAGGAAATGGTGATGCTAGCAAGAAAATTCAGGAAATTCAAGAAGAAAAATTTAAGAATTCCTTAGAAATTCTAGGAAGGGGAAGCTTTCCTCAAAAGCCAGAATATCAGAAGGACTTCACAAAGACCAAGTTCAGATCATTTGAATATAAATCCAGAGGAAAAAATTCAAAACATATTACCTACTTTGAATGTCATCAGGAGGGACACATCAAATCTAACTGTCTAAAACTAAGAAAAGAAAAAGGAAAGAGAGCAATGGTAGCCACCTAGAGTGATAGTGAAAATGAAGATTCTTCGGACTCATCTTCAAATGAAGAAGAAACTGCACAGATATGTTTCATGGCAGCAGATGACATGACCCTAACAATTAAATCATGGAACAACATCATAGAAAGAATATCATCATAAAATCAATCTTCCAAAGACAAATCTTATCATAATAATGTGGTAAATTCTAGCTTCAAAAATCATGATGAAATTATGTAGGTACTTGTGCAAAAATCTACAAAATAGCAAAGAAAAACAAGAATCATATGAAGCTTCTTAAAGAAAACTTCGAGGATTTCTATATTCATGATCGAGCCAAAGATAACACATCAAAGGCTATCTACAAGAGATAGGGAGAAATAGATACTAAAGTTGAGAAACATAAAAAGGAGCTAGTTCTGGTGAGAGTCAATGCAGCAAAACTCGACAGAAGAGTGATGATGATTTAAGGACATTTGTTAGGAAAAATCACTTCACTTGATAAGCACAGTCCCCAGAAGAAGGAGCAAGTCCAGAAGATGAATATTGCTCAAAGGGAAGTTCAATAGAGACCTCTACTTCAAAAACAGGCCTCAACTTCGAAATAAATGATCTTTCAGGGATTCAATTATTTTTATAATGTCAACATTCCTCAAAGAAGAGAAAGTAGTTAAAAGATAAACCAGAGAAATTTATCAATAAGAGGAAAGAGGTTTCCTCATATTCAACAAATTCAAGGGCCATTCGATCTGTGCCCCTCTTCAAAAGATCAATAGAAGAAAGTAGTAAGTCTTCACTATAATTTTTGTGGGAGAAAAGAATCACACGGCTACTGTGTGTAGGCACAAGAATGGACATCATGATATTTATACTTGGCCTGATTTAGTATAATATGCACCCAAACCCAAGGGAAACTGGGTTTGAAAATTCTAACTGTTGGACCTTGTAGGGTGTAAAATAGGTCAGAGAGTGAGGGGTGAATGACTCTTTTTGAGTTCACTTTCAACTTTAGAAAATAGCTAAGATTAACTTCCAAAGATGCTTCTGAGTAAAAGTGTTTTACTCGAAATCCCCTTTTCTAAAGCCTTCACTAAGAGCTCTACTTCTGGTGAAGAGAAAACCTTTTACAGAGTAAAGTTGAAGTAACCCTCCAACAGCTATTACTTTTACAAGCTATACCAACACAGAAGTTCCTTCTAACTGTGTCTAAGGCTCTGAGGTTCTTATCTTGCTAAGTACCTTCCTCTCAAGATTTCTAAGATCCCTCACACTAACTTACCCTCACTTAGTGATTTACAAGATTTGGAAAGATTAAAAGAGAATGAGCCTCTGAACTTTGTTTTAGTAAACTCGATTACAAATAGATGAGATGAAATGTGTTTGCTTTTTGTTTTAAAAGAAGATTGCAGTGAGATTGAGAGATTTCTTGCACTCTTGAGTATTAGATAAGTTTGACAACCTTTTTCAACGGCGGAAACATCCTTTTATAGAGGGAGAGAATGTTTCCATTTTTCTTGGTCCGTTGTTGAAAATCTTCCCGTTGTCTCTAGCAAAAGTGTCCGTTAAAGTATCCGTTTGAGAGCCACGTGTAATTTTAATCCGTGCTTCAATTGTCAAAGTGAATTTGGGTTCTACATATGTACTGATGACTGCTTCATTGATTTGCAAGAATGTTTTTATTCTTGAGAACCCAACAACTTTTGTCTTTTTCCATGCTGAGGTACAAAGGTGTGCGATGACATTTAATGCTAGATCAGCTCCTATGACTTTTAGCTCCAAAAGACTAAGTTACCTTTTTTAGAGTCTTTAGAAGAACTCTCGCTTCTGAATATTGGTTTTTAACTATCTTCTAGATACTTGTGCATCTCCTGAGATCATTTGCTCCTTTGAGGCGTCTTGGCACTTCTGAGGCATTTGTGCTTCTGAACTTTGAACCTTCAAAACTTAAGTCCATAACTCTGATTTCAACAATCTCCCTCATTTTATTGGTTTTGAGTGAACTTAAGGCCAGAGATAACTTGCCTTGCTTTCTACCTCATAATCTTAGGCTTGGTTCTGAGTAGCTTCAATCTTCTTTGTAAATCCTGTTTACTTTGATTTTTCAAGTATATAAGAAGATAGTACAATGCAATGTTGTACTCAGAATATAATTGAATATTTTTCATTGATTCTTAGAAAATATTTTTACAAGTACAAGAATGAGCTGGTCTAATTACAGTTTTGATTTTTCTTTTAACTCCTTAAACTCCTCTTGCTCCTTCTCTTGATTGTTTTTCTCCATGGCGCTTGAAGTAGATGCTGAAACCATACGCCTCTCCTAGACTTCCTTGAAGCTGTGCTTATCCCTCTCCCTTCACTCAATGCCAACAAGCTGAGTAATAAAGTTCTACTCAACAAGCGCAAACCTCTGAATAACCTCTTGAATGGCCTTGGCATTAGCTTGAAGAGGAAGAACAATCTGTTGAATCAACCTTGCTTGGGACAAAAGGAAAGATGCTCTCGAGAATGACTTGGAGAGCTTTCTAGTTTCAGATCCATTGAGTGTTGAGCCCATTAGCCAAATGCTGAAGGAAGGGAATTATCTCACCATCATGTGAGCAGAAGGAATGGAGATAGATCACTGAATTTTGCTCTTAGATCATCGACATTCCTTCTTAAAGCCTGTTGATGCACTGTTTTGCCTTGCATTCATTGTTTCTCTAGCCTCACTGATTGCTTTAACCAGTCCGGAAGAAGCTTTTGTAATTTCATCTATGATATCATTAATAGCTTCATTCTTCTAAGAAAAAGTGACATCAGCGACCTTTTTGGTTGTACTGTCAATGGCTTTGATGATATAAGATCTCAACTCTCTCTTGGAGTCCTCAATAGCCTCGAGGGTTTCAGCCTTAAACTCTGTCATAAACTTCATTACCTCCTCAAGGCCATTTTGGATCCTTCCTTGCTTCCACACGTAGATGAAATTCTGCTTCCTTAGCTCCATTGTCTCCTCATTCAGGCCCATGGAGTATTCTATTTGGCACAACTTAATGGCAGTATCCAAGGTGGAAATTGCATCCGCTATTTGGCTCTGGGATTCCTCCTTCACCCCATTTAATTCGGCATGGATCATTTCAAGACTCCTCTCTCCTATCTCTAGCTTGTCATTCATTACCATTAGTGCATCCCTTATATCAATATAGTTTTCAAGTCTTATCTCCATGAGAGGCTGCAGATGCTAAATTAATTCTAATCTGATTTGGCAAGGGAGAGGAATTTTATCAGCCATCTCCATGATGATTTGAGCTTAATATGTCAGGAGAGAGATGTTCTAAGCAAGTTGGTGATTGAAAGGAACTGATTTGATGTCCACTATTGAATTATTGAGGTGAAGGGCCATTGTGAGGAGGTCATCAAGAGTTTGCCCCATATGATAGAGAGAGTTTATCGGTACTTCAGTAGCTGTATTGCTTCCTTCAGCCAGGTCTCCCATCATCCATCTTCTGCTGCTGAGGGACTCATCTCCATCAATCCTCTGCTCCTGAGGTCGGGGAATTAAGGTTAAGATTATAGAGGGATCAACCAATATCCTAGGGATATAAGGAGTTGTTCTTGGCTGCGGAAAGATAGATGGTTTGAACTCAGCTTTAAGTTCCTCTATTCCCTCCATTATCTTGAGATCATCATCCTCCTCCTCATTCACTTCTTCAACCAACACTTCCTCATCCTTCTTCTTTTCCTCCTTGTTCTCTATATCTTCTTCCTTTATATCCTCTGGCTTTAGATTATGTTCAGCAAAAACTGATTTAGCCATTATGACAAACTCAGATGCAGGATCTGATTCCAATGATTTGACTCCCCATTCAACCACTACAGTCCTATACTCTTCGTCCTTCTATAGTGCTACCAAGAACAGATATCCCTCAGGCACATTTTCTTTCAGTAGAGTGTTTAGGATACTCTTCCTTCTTCTCAACCTCAAACTCTTCCTTCTCCTCAACCTTAGACTCTTCCTTCTCCTCAACCTTGTCTTCTAGTTTAGGAGATGGGGATCCCTCTAGAGTTGTTCGCTGGTATTTTGAGGTGTCAACGGGGGTCATGAATAGATGAGAGGGATCAAAGACTGACTTCTACTGATCAAGAGGAGGAGATTTGGCTTTCTCCTCTGACTTCTTCTCCAACTTAATGTTAGTAGGATTAGCTACCTTTGGAGGAGTAGAAGCAGGTGCCAGAGGAAGAGTTCGTAATGGTAAGTCGAAATCGACTGAAGTCCCTTCTAACACGTTCCTAATTATTTCTTTAAAATCTTCCTCCTTTGTTTCAGAGGTACTTTTCTCCTTCATCTTCTCCATGTATTACTCTGTGGCATGAATTTTCTTCATCCCCTCTACCGCTCTTGTCTCCACTTCAGTGATTGCAATATTTATGGCATCTCCCTTCTTGGATGCTGAGAAAGCCTCAATCAAGCTTTGATTCATGGCTTTGATCATATCGGCCTTCTCAGGATCATCCTCTGAGATCACCATTTTGCCATATGTTTTGACCTTCTTCTTTCTCCTCTCACCTCCCTTCTTCTTTTCTTCTACCTTCTCCTCCTTTTCTTCTTCCTTCTCCTCTTCCTCATCACTTAGGATTACCATTTCAGGATCAAACTTCCCTCTCTTCCTCTTGGTCAATATACTGATGGGTTGCTTATCCTCCTCATCCTCTTTTGAGATATTCTCCTTTGGAGGCCTCGGCACATACTGAAACTTTATCATTGAGAAACCACGCTCTCTAGTTTTTCCTTCAGTAGCAGTGGAGGATGGTTTACTAACAACCACTTCCTCAGTAGCAAGTGCCTTGCTTCTGGTTGCTCTACTTCTCTTCCCCTTAGGGATATCATCCTGTGTCAACACAGGTTCCCTCTTCCTCTTAGGGGATGCTTCTTCTTCTCCTTTCACAACCTCGCCTTTCTTGGCCATTCTCAGTTCCTTCTCTCTCAGCTTCTTTGCTAAATCCTTCTTCAACGCCTCCTCTCTATCCCATTTCATACCATAATCCACCTTTTTGTCAAAGGTCTCCTTCACAATCCAGAGTCCCTTCCTCTTCTGAGTAATTTATTTCACAAGATACTACGATCTTACTAATTAGACTTCCAAGTGTGAACTTGTGGTGAAGCATATGCTGCATAATAATGATAGGCATTTAACTTTCTTCTTCTCTACTAGGTGAACCAGGATGCAATACTCATAACTAGATACTACGTTGGGGAAGTTCATCTTTTGGAGAAGCAGATGAGCCATAATGAACTGCTAGTATATAGGTTCCTATGGCATGTGGGTGTTAATCTTCTCCCCAAACCATCCTTCAAGCATAAATGCCTTTTTATCATGACTGGTGGACTCTTCACACCCTCTCCTCAAAGTTAAACCTTCATCCTTTAGATTTAACAACTTTGCTAGAAAAGATGGGGGTAATAGTGATCTCCTTCCCCTTTACTATAACAGTCTTGAGCTCTTCGTTGCTCACTGTGCATCTTCTTAAGTTCTTGTAGAATTTAAGAACTATTGTAGGAAATGTTAGCTCTTTCAACCTGATCCAGGTTCCTAATTGATGGAACTCAATTGTTTCTTTGAATGAAGATGCTAGTAAAAAGGCATTGTCTCCCAGAAAGTGTTGAGGAGTGATAGAAGTGGGATTTGACCTGTATAGAACAGGAACAAAGGTCTTTTGAGGGATTTGGATGATTACTTGCTCTAGGTATCCTTTGAGGATTTTGATCTTCTTGGTACCATTTGAGTAAGATTTGAGACTAGATTTGAGCTTAGGTTTTGAAAGAGGTTCGTAGAAAACTTAGAGAATTCAGGGATTTTTGGTAAAGTGATTTGAAGGTGAACAATTATTACTTATTTAAATTGAAATTTTAAAGGGATAGAAAGGTAATAAGCCGGGATTAAACTGTGATAGTTTTTGCATTTACAGTCTAATTTATGAGTAACTATTAAGTGCGTAACTGACGGTAGAATATGAACAGTTTTAACCTGAAGATCTGGCTTGGGTTTCGAGTTTTTAAATTTTGAAAAATGGTACGATCTGCGGGTTGAGCCTTCTAAGCTATAACGTATTACTTGCATTCAGAGGATAGCCTTTGCTTTTGAGACATATTCTTCTTCTGAGCAATCATATCATCTTATGAGTAATATTCACACCGGATTACTCATGCTAATTTCTCTTATGAGAAAAGTGAATTGATATTTGCTAAGAGGTTTTATGAAGATCTCAGCTCTTTGATCTTCAGTAGAGATGTATACCAGCTTTACGTCTTTCTTAAAAATGAGATCTCTTATGAAGTGATGTCTGATGTTGACGTGCTTCATTCTACTATGCTGAATTCTTTGATAGATTAATCGCACTTTTGTTGTCACAGAGAACTTCAATGGATTCTGACTTGATTTCATAATCTTCTAGTTGTTCTTTGATCAATGATACTTGAGCAACACAGCTTCCTGCAGCCATGTATTCAACTTCTGTGGTAGATAGAGCTACTGAGGTTTGTTTCTTGCTGTACCAAGAGATAATATAGTTTCTAAGAAAAATGACATCCTCTAGTAGTGCTCTTTCTCTCCAATTAATCTCTTCCATAGTCAGCATCAGTGAATCCTTTTAGTGAGAAATCACCATTATTTGGATACCATAGTCCAGCTTCTATGGTTTCAAGAAGATATCATAGAATTCTCTTTACAGTGCTCAAATGCGACTCCCTTGGATCACTTTGATATCTTGCACAATAGTATACATCATAGTGTATGTTAGGTCGACTTGCAGTTAGATACAGAAGAGATCCAATCATTCCTCTGAATAGTTTCTGCTCAACTTTCTTTCCTTCTAGATCTTTGCTAAGAATAGTATTTGAGACCATTGGAGTTGTCATTTCTTTTCCTTCTTCCATACCGAATTTCTTTAGAATCTCCTTGCTATATTTAGATTGGTTGATGAATATGCCATTTGAGCTTTTCTTGATTTGAAGTTCAAGGAAGAAAGTTAATTCACCCATCATTGACATTTCAAATTCCTTCTTCATTTGAGTGCTACATTCTTTGCATAATCTTTCGTCAGTAGCTCCGAAAATGATGTCATCAACATATATTTGCAAAAGAAGAAAATCCTTATTTCTTCTTCTAATGAATAGTGTTGTGTCTATCTTTCCTCTGATGTATCCTTTGGAGACGAGAAAACTTAGCAGTCTTTCATACCAGGCTCTAGGAGCTTACTTCAGTCCATATAGAGCTTTCTTCAACTTATATACATGACAAGGATACTTTGAATCTTCAAATCCTGAAGGTTTCTTGACATATACTTCCTTAGTAATAACTTCATTTAGGAAAGCACTCTTAAAATCCATCTCGTATAGTTTGAATCCCATATGAGAAGTAAATGCACAGAGGATTCTTACGGCTTCAATTCGAGCTACTGGGGTGAATGTTTCATCATAGTCAATTTCTTCTTATTGATTAGATCCTAGTTGTTCCTTATTTTTAAGTACAAAGCATTTGCATCCAAAGGCTTTAAAATACCCAATCTTTGGCTTTCTTCCTTTCCAGATCTCATAAGAGGTTTTGTCAATTACTAACCATATATTGACTCTGTTTAAAATATAACACACAGTGTTTACTACTTCTACCCAAAAATATTTTGGTAAATAATTATCACTGAGCATAGATCAAGCCATTTCAACTATAGTTTTGTTTTTTCTCTCAACAACCCCATTTTGTTATGGAGTGTGAGGAGCAAAAAAGTTGTGCTCAATGCCTCTAGCATCACAGAATCGAACAAATAGCTTATTTTCGAATTCTCTACCATGATCACTTCTTATTTTAGAAAGTAAAACATTTTGTTCAACTTCTATTTTACTACACAATTTGGAGAATCCTTCATAGGCTTCATCCTTACTACTGAGCAAGATAACCCATGTATACCTAGAATAGTCATCCACTATTACTGATAAGTGTACAATTACACTTATTATCATGATATTTTCAATCATAAAATGATATGGTTTTGAGTCATTTTATACTTCATATAAAAGATTTCACATGGTATGTAGTTATATTTTATCCAAGTGCAGAAACTAGGTGAATCTTGGAAGTGAAATGATCAAAGATGGAATTCTATGTAAAAAGTGTGAAAAAGGTGCAAAAAGATGTGTGGAACACAATGATTTGGTTTAGGATCAAAGCTGTCAAAGATCGGTAAAGTTGTAAGAAGTATTCTGAAGTAAAAACACAATTCACGATCGTGACATGTAATTCACGATCGCGACTTGTGATGGTTATTGGTAAACTCTTCTCAACTACCAACCACCGGATAAAAACGATCAACCGCCACAAACCACCAGCAACTACCAAATGAAAAGACACCTTTTGGAAGTCAACCAATCATGAAAAGGTGCCTTTCCATTGTGGATAAAGATAAGACTTTGCATCCAATCACAATGAAGTGATGCAACTCTTCGCCAATGGACATGACTCTTCATTTGGATAGACATAACCCTTCATACTCTATAAATAGGGTTCAAATCACACCAATTTTGTGCATGGCATGGTATGTCATGATATGGTAGATTTGTGGTATATGGTGTATGCATAGATAGAGAGTGAAAATTGTCTAGATTTCGCTACATTCAAAGTTATAGCGAGAAAAATGTATAAGTGATTCGATACTTATTTCGATCACTAGATTTCTCCACTTATTCGAGCGATTGTTGTATGAGTGTAATTGTAAAGCACTTATCAATAAAATTTTTCATTCTTCAACATTCATTTGTTCGATATTCACAAAGAATAGCATCCTAGCGGAGGTTCTATACGAGTCGAGACCGGATTCAAAGTAGACGTAGGAATTGCGTGAATTGACAACTCCCATTAAAGAGTGGATACGGTTTGATAAAATTTAGCTTTCACTTCCATACCTTACAACTTTACTTTGTTTTCTACTTATACTTTCTATTTCGTAGTTTATGATATGTCTATGTGTCATAATGAGTATTTCGTCTTGCGTCTCTTATATTAATTAAGTTATATGCTTTCGAGTTAACTTTAAGAGTGATTTCAGGGTTAATGAGATTGTGTATAATCACTAAATCTGTGATTATAACGCTATTTAGTGAGCCAACATTTTTGGAATGGTAACTTGCTAAATATGGCTATGTGAGAGCGACACGTACTAAGCATAGTATTATTGTTATCCAGGTTCTTATAAGTTTTATAATTCGTTTACTCTAGGTTTAGAAAAGTCATTTCATGTGTTTCTCTATGGTGAATTATTTAATATTTCGGCATTTAGAACCGTGTTTGTTGAAGTTATCTAGTGTAAGAAATCTTCTTGATGATTTTGCATGTTTTTCTCTACTATACTTGTTCTTAGGGAATATCTATATAGTTTATATCTTCTCTAATTTGTTCATGCATCTGTCTATTATCCAATCCATCCAAACCTTACAAATTATCTTATTTCTTTTGTTCCGTAACTCTTTTTGGTCTTAAGAACCGAATTCTTTTCTTGTGGGATCGATATCTTTTAAAACTATATCGAAACTGTATACTTTCAATGGTCACCATTTTTCTATTTTATAAGTGATATTGACTACACCTGTTTGCATTTTGAACTTTTATATTTTCTGTAGGAAAGTGGGGAACAAGGTTTTTGGCTTCATCACCGAATATAAGCCCTCTAAATTAGTATAGTCAGAACATTGCGATCAAGTTTTTGGCGCCATTGCCGGGGAAGGGAAGTATGTTTTAGAGAAAATTGCCAGAGAACAAGCAATTATATTTTGTGTATCAATAGATTTATTTATTTTTGGTTTTAAATATTTATATTTTGATATTAACATATTTTTCTTGCTTATTCATTGAGTTTTCTTTCTAGCGTGTGCATACCAATTACGCGTAGTTCGGGAGAAAGTTTGGCGTCTTTCGAATTAGAAATAGAACAATTTGTTAGGAGAAGAAAATAGATAAATAAGAGACAAAGAAGAAGGATGGCTAACGAAATGAATAAAATGTGGATCAACCTCAACCAAGGCTCATGGATTATGTCATTCCAACCATCAATGGTAACAATCAGGGAATTGCTAGACCACCCATTGCCGCAAATCAATTTGAAATCAAGCTAGCATTACTTCAAATGATCAGGAATAATGTACAATATTATGGTCTACCCAATGAAAATCCGAATGCCCACATTGCGAACTTTCTTGAAGTCTGTGATACTTTCAAAATGCCCAATGTTCCTGAAGAAATAGTTAAACTTTGCTTATTTCCATTTACGCTCCGTGATAAAGCGAAAGTTTGGTTGAACTCACTACCCCCAAATTCGATCACCACTTGGAACTAATTAGCCCAAGCCTTTCTGACTAAATATTTCCCTTTAGCCAAAACCGCAAGACTCATTAAAGAAATCACTTCCTTTATTTAGAAGAATAGTGAATCCTTGTACGAAGCCTGGGAACATTATAAGGAACTTTAGTGAGTTTGTCCTCATCATGGTTTACCCTTGAATGTAATTCTGTAAACTTTCTACAATGGAATAAATCATGCAACAAGAGGAGCAATTGATGTTATGGCTGTGGGATCTTTTATGAAGAAAACTAGTCAAGAAGCCTTTGATCTTTTAGAAGACATGGTAAATAAACATAGTTAGTGGCCAATGGAGAGAGCACAAGTAAGTACGACTACTCCTACTCATTCGCATGCTGCATTTACATCTTCTAGTTCACTTAAAAAGGTTAATAACCCTATTTCTAGTATGCAAGCGCAAATATCTACATTATCTCATAAGATAGATAATATGCATGTAGGTAAGAGTAATCCTTTGACATGTGAAAATTGTGGTCAAAATGGACAAATTGCTTTTGAGTGTAACTTTAACCCATGTGTAGGGGAGCAATTAAGTTATGTTCAAAGTCAAGGAAATTCTTATGGCAATAATGAAAATAATTATAGGAGTTCTAATTGGAAATATGGTGATAATCAAATTATCAAGGTAATGATAGAATAGGACAGTTAACAGATAAGATAGATAAATTTCTGGAAAGAGTTTGTAATAAGCAATCAGAGTCTGAGGAATGTTACAAGAATTTAGAAAATAAGATGGATAAGATGTTTAAGAATCAATCATCTTCTATTCATAATTTGGAGATACAAGTTGGTCAATTAGCGAGTGCTATTCCATCTAGAGAAAAAGGCCATTTACCTAGTAACATAGAAGTAAATCCTAAGGAAAATGTGCATGCTATAGTCCTTCGTAGTGGTAAATTACTAGATAATACAAATCCTTTAGGTATGCTTGTTAATGATGTTGTTGAAGTACCGGATGATTCTCCAAGTAAATCCAATGATAAAGCAGGAGTGGATGAATAGCTTAATTCTGGAAAAGTTAATCCCCCTCAACCACCATTTCCACAAAGAATGAAGAAGAAGAATGAGGATAAACAATTCATCGAGTTCATCAACAAACTTAAAGGTCTTGAAATCAATCTTTCATTCATTGAAGCCATTACACAAATTCCAAACTACGTAAGTTTGTTAAAGAACTTTTATCTCGTAAGCGTAGTTTAGAAGGAATATCAAAAGTGTCTTTAACTGAAGATTGTAGCAAGATAATAACTGCTACAATGCCCACTAAACTTAAAGATCCAGGAAGTTTCACAATACCATGTGAACTTGGAAACATTTCATTTCCAAAATGTTTATGTGATCTTGGGGCTAGCATAAATCTTATGCCTTTATCGATCTTCAAAGAATTGAAGCTCGATGATGAAGTTAAAAGGACAAATATGGTTTTGCAATTGGATGACCAGTCTATTAAATGTCCTTATTTCATAATTGAAGATATACTAGTTAAAGTGGATAAATTTATTTTCCAATAGACTTTGTTGTTCTAGATTTTGCATATGATTAAAAATGCCCTATAATCTTAGGAAGACATTTTATTCATACTTGCAAAGCATTGATAGATGTGTCAGAAGGAAAAATTAAGGTAAGGATAGGTGATGATACTGTTGAAGATAATCTGGATAAAGCTGATAAATATCCAATGGATGAAGATATATGCATGATACTTGACTTGATTGATGATTGCATCCAAGAGGTTGTTAAGTTAGATTTCATCCATGAATATGAAGTCAAGGGGTTGAAAAACTCCATTGATTTTTAAAATCTCTTATGTTTTCCAAAATATATATAGTATTATATAGTAGTATATTTTAATTGTTTGTGTGTATTTTAAGTTATTGTGTTTTCAAAAATAAAAGAAAAGAAAAAGTTTTTTTGGATTTTGAACATATTGCGTCGCGACTTATATCGCGCTCTTGATTTAAGTTCTCAAAACTTTCTGTTTCTGTAAGGAGAAGGTCATGATCGCAACTATCTTTCATGATCGCGATTGGTGCGATTTCATAGCAGTTATTGCTGTAACTGCTTTATTTTCTAACAGTTATAATTATATATGTCCGTTGAAAAAGCCATAATTGCCCAATTTCGTATATATATAACTATTTTCCTAATTGATTTTCACAAATCAATCACTCTTTTACACAAATACAATCTCTTGCAAACAAGTTTTCTCTGCTTTTCCAAATCAAAACACAAAACCGTCTTTCAATTTTGAATTCAATGGCTCCCAATAAGTCGGCAACAACTAAGGGGAAGAACAAATTGGTCAACCAACAATCCAAGTATGGATGCCCTTTTCCAATTTATAGTGAGGAAGAAGTTGAAAGATACTTGAGGATGAAGAATTTCGATATCCAAGGTACACTTTTCTATGATCCAACTTTTGCGATTGATGCTGGGATTCATGTAGAAGTAGAGGAATATTTTTTGCTATTTGGATTGGAGAAATTTGTGAATATGTGTTTTCCGTCTATCGAGGGATGAGTCCTCGAGTTTTTGGTTATTGTTCAAGAGGATGGGAACTTTTTGAAGAGGAAATTCAGGAATGGAGGGGAGGAATATAGGTTTAGTTTAATGGATTTGATTTAATGGTTTAGTATAGGAGAAACTTATGAAGAGATTGAAAAGGAGGAAAATTATGATCTGATGGATGTTTGGACTGAGTTAATGGGATTGGATCTATACAATGTCAAAAACTCATCCAACAAGAACATTAGGAGAAATGGTCTTCTATACCTTCACAAGTTTATTTCTCAAAGTCTTTTCTTCTGACATGAAACTACTAAAGTGTCGATGAAATACTTGGCTATATTGGAGTGCGCAATTTCGCAGTTACGGTTGAAATTTCCGAAGTATATCTTAGAGTCCCTCACTAGTCTTACTACACATAAAAAGGCTAGAATTGGAGTGCAAATACGATTTGCGGAAATATTTTGGGTGCGAAGAACCAACTACCATGCCAATATAGTCCTCGAGAAAAATTCAACTTTATGGGAGGAATATATATGAAGAGAGTATGAATAGTTAAAGAAGAAGATGGGAAATTTATCTTTCTACCATATGGAGTAAGGGTAAGGAAATTAAGACCGATCGAAAAATCTACTTCTTGAGAGAACCAACCTGACGAGGAGATTGAAGAAGTTCAAATCGGAAGTAGTAACACGAAACAAGCCTCCGGAAGTGCATATGTTACTTGGAGAGGAAAGTTCGTCAAAGATGTCGATCAAGCATGCCTAGATATAGCATTCGTACAGCAAGATGTTTGTCAACTAACGAAATCCAATATTTCTTTGAACCACCAGTTGAATACATACTTCAGAATGAAGAATTTGGATATCTAACCAAGTCCTCCAGATTCAAGTTTGAATGATTAAAACAGGTTCAATTTCTTTTTCATTTTATTTTCTTTTCCTTTGTGTGTGATTAGTTTAGTTTTTCATTTTTAATAAAAATTCTCACAATTAGGAGATTTCATTCTTTAATGTGGGGGGTTGTAAAAATCCCAAAAATCCAAAAAAAATTAAATAAAATTAAAAAAAATTTGAAGAATTAGAAAAATATTCTTGATTTTGTTTTATTTATACATTATCCATGCCTATACTATACTAACATATGTTCTAAGGTTATTGTGAGTGTTAGGTATTACAAGTTCGATGTTAGTGCATATTTTGAAAAGTTTTTTCAAGTTGAGAAGTGAGCGCTTATAGCACAACATTTAACATTTGGCAAGGATGAGTGGTGAGTAACATTCGAAAGCAACATTCCAAGTAAGTTTCGATATAATTTCAATGCAACATGAATTAGTATAAGTTATATAGTTTTAGTTTAATACTACCGATAAGCTAGTAGTGGAGTAATATCTAGTAGTGTTCTTACTATGAGTTTTATATGTTATTCTCGAATACGTCCTATAAATATTGAGTATGTTTAAAGTGTTGGAAAACTATAGCCATAATACTTTGAAGTGATCAATAAAGGATGAGGGTATTAAGAGAGGAAAAAAAATCAAAAGAAAGAGAGGATAACCAATGAGTTATGAAAAAGGTGAGGAATAGTAAGGAGCAGAAACTGCAACCATTTAATGAGTGAAAAAAGAAAAAGTAGCGTAGCACGAAAAATGAGTGCAAAGTATGAATCTGTACTTAAAAAACATATGCTTAAAAGAAGAAAAATGAGAGAAAGTGGTATGGAGCATAAAATGCAACCACTAAAAAAAGGGGAGAGTGGTATGGAGCATAAAATGCAATCACTAAGACTGTTTTTAGCATCCTAGGTTACCTAAAAATTCCTTGAGATTAAACTTTTCAAAGTGTGCTCCCTTTGTCCTTTATACCTTATACTATGCTTAAGAGAAGGAAATATTCGAGTGAGCATATAACGCTTATATGAAGACGCAATTCGGTTGGCCCTCCATTAAGAGCAAAGGTATGCAACTAGACTATATAAATTGCACATTACTAATTTGTGGGAAATTTTGAATACTTTACTTGAATCTTATGCAACTTGGGAATGTGGTACTCACTGCAATAGTCTTTTCGCCAAATAAGGTACGAACTTGAATACTATTTTATACACTTCTATTGTATTTACCTTGAGGACAAGGCAAAAGTTAACTGTGGGGGTGTGATTAGTGTATAATTAAACTTATTATCATGATTTTTCAATCATAAAATGATATGGTTTTGAGTCATTTTATACTTCATATAAAAGATTTCACGTGTTATGTAGTTGTTTTTATGCAAGTGCAGAAACTAGGTGAATCATGGAAGTGAAATGATCAAAGATGGAATTCTATGTACAAAGAGTGAAAAAGGTGCAAAAAGATGCGCGGAACATAAGGATTTGGTTTAGGATTGAAGTTGTCAAAGATCGGTAAAGTTGCAAGAAGAATTCTAAAGAACAACACAATTCACGGTCGTGACACCCATTCGCGGTTGTGACTTGTTATTCTAAAAAATAGAAAGTTGTCAGCCATTAGTCACGATCGTGACATGTAATTCGCGGTCATGACTTGTGATGGTTATTTGTTATCTCTTCTCATCTACCAACTATCGGATAAAAATGATCAACCTCCACCAACCGCCATCAACTACCAAATGAAAAGACACCTTTTGGAAGTCAACCAATCATGAAGAGGTGCCTTTCCATTGTGGATAAAGATAAGACTTTGCATCCAATCATAATGAAGTGATGTAACTCTTCGCCAATGGGCACGACTCTTCATTTGGATAGACATAACCCTTCGTACTTTATAAATAGGGTTCAAATCACACCAATTTCATGCATAGCATGGTATGGCATGATATGTAAGATGTGTGGTATATGGTGTATGCATAGATAGAGAATGAAAATTGTCTAGATTTCTCTACGTTCAAAGTTATAGCGAGAAAAATGTATAACCGATTCGATACTTATTTCGATCACTTTCTCCACTTAATTGAGTGATTGTTGTATGCATGTAATTGTAAAGCACTTATCAATAAAAGTTTTCATTCTTCAACATTCATTTATTCAATATTCACAAAGAATAGCATCTTAGCGGAGGTTCTGTACTAGTCAAGACCGGATTCAAAGTAGACGCAGGAATTGATGACTCCCATTAAAGAGCGGATACGGTTTGATCAACTTTAGCTTTCACTTACATACCTTACAACTTTACTTTGTTTTCTACTTATACTTTCTATTTCAAAGTTTATGATATGTCTATGTATCATAATGAGTATTTCATCTTGCGTCTCTTATATTAATTAAGTTATATGCTTTCGAGTTAAGTTTAAGAGTGATTTCAGGGTTAACGAGATTGTGTATAATCACTGGATCTGTGATTATAACGTTGTTTAGTGAGCTAACATTTTTGGAATGGTAAATTGCTAAATATGGCTATGTGAGAGCAACCCGTACTAAGCATAGTATTATTGTTATCCAAGTTCTTATAAGTGTCATAATTTATTTACTCTAGATTTAGAAAAGTCATTTCATGTGTTGCTCTGCGGTAAATTATTGAATATTTGGGCATCTAGAACCGTGTTTGTTGAAGTTATCTAGTGTAAGAAATCTTATTAATGATTTTGCATGTTTTCTCTACTATACTTGTTCTTAGGGAATATCTATATAGTTTACACCTTCTCTAATCCGGTCATGCATCTATCTATTCATTTGTCTATCATACAATCCATCCAAACCTTACAAATTATCTTATCTCTTTTGTTCCATAACTCTAGTTGGTTTTAAGAACCGAATTCCTTCCCTGTGAGATAGATATGTTTTAAAACTACATCGAAACTATATGCTTGCAGTGGTCACCAATTTTCTACTTCATAAGCGGTATTGACAACACTTGTTCGCATTTTGAACTTTTATCTTATCAATAGGAAAGTGGGGAACAAGGTTTTTAGCATCATCACTAAATATAAGCCCTCTAAATTAGTATAGTCAAAACATTGCGATCAATTACCATGGTATATCTGTGTCCACCCATGCTCACTGGCTGAATAGGGCCAAAGAGGTCAATGTGAACAAGTTCTAGGACTCTTTTTGTGGAAAATTCAGATTTTAATTTAAAGCTCTTTTTGAACTATTTTCCATATTGACACACATTGCATAAATGATCCTTTTCAAATTTTAAACTTGGCAATCCCTCAACAAGTTTTTGTTTGACTAATTTGGTCAGAAGATTCATGTTTGCATGTCCCAATCTTTTGCGCTATAGCTATGACTCTTCTTCTTTGGACATTAAGCAAATATCTCTCTTGGATTTGTCATTTAAATTTATTATAAACACATTATTAACTCTAGGTGCATAAAGAAGAGTTTGATTTGTCTTACAGTCCACGATGGAGCATCCTTCTAAGTCAGAGATAACTTTTCTTCCCTGATCACACAATTGAGCCACAGTCAAAAGGTTTAACTTTAATGCATGTACTAAGGAGACTTCTTCTATCTTGATTTCAGATCTAATGGATCCTTTTCCAATGATCTTCCTTTCTTGGTATCTCCGAAGCTTACATTTCCATATCTTTTGCATTCAAGTGAGATGGATGAGCTTTCATCTCCTATCATGTGTCTTGAGCATCCACTGTCTACATACCATATTTGTTGACCTTTTATGGACTTGAGACTTACCTGCAAAAGGAAATGGTTAAAATCTTCAAACCTAGTTTCCCTTGGGTTCGGGGGCATCACAAACTAAATCAAGCTAATCATAAGTATCATAATATCCATTTTTTTATCTACACACAGCGATTGTATGGTTTTTCTTTCCATAGAAGTTAGATAAAAGTTTTACAGCTTCCTTCTGCTGGGCCTTAGGAGGTGGATAAAGGTCAAATGGTTCCTGAATGAGCTGCCTCTGAGATATTAATCTCCTTTTGATATGAGGATTTCTTTGAGCTATCTTTTGGTTACCTTCTCTTTGATGATGGTTCACACTATATTTGTATTCATACTGCTTATAGCTTCTCTACTTTGAGGTTGAGGCCTGATCCTAATATGAATTTTGCTATGAACATGGCTTCTAAGCTGGGTTCATCTTCTGAGGTTGATTCTTCTTCTGAGAATCAACTTTACTGGGAAAAGTGATTTTCCCTGAAAGATGCCCTTCAAGCATCATCACTCTTCTGCTAAGATCAATAGCATTTACTCCCACCAGAACTAGTTCCTTCTTATGCTTCTTAATTTCTACTTCTAGTTCTCCTTACCTTTTGTAGATGGCCTAGGCAGTGTTGTCTCTGGCTCTTTCATGAATACAAAAATCTTCAAAATATTCTTCCAGAAGCTTTATGTGTTTCTTGTTATTTTTCTTCTGTTTAAAAATTTGCACAAGTACTTGCATAATTTCATCAGGGATATTAAATTTAGAGTTTACCACATCATTTTAAATGATTTTTTATTTGTAGATGAGACTCTTTCTGTGCTGCTGAGCCATGATTCAACTATTAGACTGATATCATCAGTTGCAATGAAGCATATTTGAGCCACTTCTTCTTCATTTCCAAATGATTAGGAAGAGCTCTCATTTTCTCTATCGCTCCAAGTTACCACCGTGGCCTTCTTTCCCTTGTCCTTTCTGAGTTTGGGGCAGCTTGATTTGATATATCCTTCTTGACATTCGAAGCAGGTGATGGTCTTTTGATTCTCTCCTCTGGACTTTTCTTCTAATCCCTTGAATTTGTTCTTTGAAAAGTCCTTCTGAAATTCTGACTTTTGAGGAAAGCTTCCTTTCTTTTGGTATTTTTGAGGAGTCTTTGAGTTCCTCTTCATGAATTTCTTGAATTTTCTAGTTATCATTGCCATTTCCTCATCATCTTCCGAAGAGTTATCATCAATAGTTTTTGCCTTAAGGATGATTGCTTTCTTTCCCTCAGCTTTACCTTTGTCCTTCTTCTGAAAGCTTTGCATAGAAATTTCATGAGTAATTAAGGAACCAATTAACTCATCATACTTGAATGTGGTGAGGTCTTGAGCCTCTTCTATAGCAGTCTTCTTTTCCTGCCACTTTTCAGTAAGGCTTCTGAGAATTTTCTTTACTTGTTCCTCTTCTGAGAAGCTTTTTCTCAGTCTCTTGAGATCATTGATGATGTTGGTGAATCTGGACTCATTTTCTTCCATCTCAAACAACTCATAGAGTCTCAGATTTTGGTTGATTTTTTATTCCTTGACCTTGTCTGTTCCTTCATAGGTCACTTCAAGCTTTTTCCAGATTTCTCTGGCACTTTCACATCCTAAAATCTTGTTATACTCTGCAACATCTAATGCACAGTGAAGAAAATTAATAGCTGCAGCATTGATCTATAGTTTTCTTTTATTAGCATTGTTATAGTCACTCTCTAACTTTGGAGAAGTGACTCCATCTTCAGTGATAGTAGGAATGTAGGGTCCTTTGGCTATAGCGAGCCAGACATACATGTCTTGAGACTGTATGAAGTTTTTCATTCTATTCTTCCAGAATGTACAATTTTGTCCAAAGAACAGAGGAGGTCTAGGCACAGATAATCCTTCTAGAAGTATATGTGTGGTCATGTTACCAGGCAGATGCTTAACACTATTTTCACCCATATTGATAGTTTACTCAAGATATGTTAGATCTTGTAAAATGAGCTTAGCACTGATACCAATTGTTGGACCTAGTAGGGTGTCAAATAGGTTAGAGGGGGGGGGGGGGTGAATGACTCTTTTTGAGTTCACTTTCAACTTCAGAAAATAGCAAATATTAACTTCTGAATTTGCTTCTGAGTAAAAGTGTTTTACTCAAAATCCCCTTTTTTAAAGCCTTTAATCTTATAGATGTGATTTAAATTATCTACTAAAAATACAAGTTATACCAACACAGAAGTTCCTTCCAACTATGTCTAAGGCTCTGAGCTTCTTATCTTGCTGAGTACCTTCCTCTCAAGATTTCTAATCTCCCTCACACTAACTTATCCTCAACTAGTGCTTTACAAGATTTAGAAAGATTAAAGAGAATGAGCCTCTGAACTTTATTTTAGTAAACTTGATTACAAATAGATGAGATGAAATGTGTTTGCTTTTTATTTTAAAAGAAGACTGCAGTGAAATTGAGAGATTTTTCACACTCTTGAGTATTAGATAAATTCGGCAACCTTCTTCAATGGTGGATGACATCCATTTATAGAAGGAGAGGATGTTTTCGTTTTTCTTGGATTGTTGTTGAAAATCTTCCCGTTGTCTTTAGCAAAAGTTTCCGTTAAAGGATCCGTTTGAGAGCCACGTCTAATTTGAATGCATCCCACAATTGTCAGAGTGAATTTGGGTCCCACATCTATACTGATGACTACTTAAGCAATTTGCAGGAATGTTTTTGTTCCTGAGAACCCAACAACTTTTGTCTTTTTCCTTGCTAAGGTACAAAGGCCCGTGACAGTATTTAATGTTATATCAGCTCCCGTGACTTTTAGCGCCAAAAGACTAAGTTATCATTTTTAGAGTCTTCAGAAGAACTATTTCTTCTGAATATTGGTTTTTAACTATCTTCTGGATACTTGTGCATCTTCTGAGATCATTTGCTCTTTTGAGGCATCTTGGCACTTTCAAGGCATTTGTGCTTCTAAACTCAGAACCTTTAAAACTTAAATCCATAGCTCTGATTCCAACACGAACCATTCTCTTTTGCAGGTAATTCTTAGGTCCATAGAAGGTCAACAACTTTGGTATGTAGACAGTGGATGCTCAAGACATATGACAGGAGATAAATGTTCATTCATCTCACTTGAATGCAAAAGATATGGAAATGTAAGCTTTGGGGATAACAAGAAAGGAAAGATCATTGGCAAAGGAACCATAGGATTTGAAATAAAAATTGAAGAAGTTTCCCTAGTAGATGGTCGAAATTCAATCTTCTGAGTGTACCTCAACTATGTGATTAAGGAAGAAAAGTTATCTTTGACTTAGAAGGATGCTCCATCATAGACTATAAGACACATTAAACTCTTCTTTATGTACCTATGTTTAACAATGTGTTTCTAATAAACATAAATGATAAATAAAGAAAAGATATATGTTTAATGTCTAAAGAAGAGGAATCATGGCTATGGCACAAAAGATTGGGTAATGCCAACATAAATCTTCTGACCAAACTGGCCAAACAGAAACTTGTTGAGGGTTTGCCAAGTTTGAACTTTGAAAATGATCATCTATGTTAAGCATGCCAATATGAGAAATAGTTTAAAAAGAGATATAAATCTAAGACTGGTTTTTCTACAAAGAGAGTCCTTGAAATGGTGCACATAGATCTTTTTAGCCCTGTTCAGCCTATGAGCATGGGTGGAAACCGATATACCATGGTAATAGTGGATGACTATTCCAGGTATGCATGGGTTATATTACTTAATAGCAAGGATGAAGTATATGAAGGTTTCTCCAGACTATGCAATAAAATAGAAGTTGAACAAAATGTCTTACTTTAAAATATCAGAAGTGATCAAGGCAGAGAGTTAAAAAATAAACTATTTGCTGGATTCTGTGATGCCAAAGGCATTGAGCACAACTTTTCTACTCCTCACACACCACAACAAAATGAAGTTGTTGAGAGAAAGAACAGAACCATAGTTAAAATAACTCGATCAATGCTCAGTGATAATAACTTACCTAAATATTTTTTGGCAGAAGCTATAAATGCTACATGTTATATCCTTAACAAAGTTAATATAAGATTTGTAATTGATAAAACTCCTTATGAGATCTGGAAGGGAAGAAAACCCAAGATTGGGAACTTCAAAGCCTTTGGATGTTAATGTTTTGTGCTTAAAAACAAAGAACAACTAGGAAAATTTGATCTTAAATATGATGAGGCAATATTCCTTGGCTACTCAACACATAGTAAAGCTTACAAAGTCTTTATCAAAAGAATAGCTTCTCTTGAAGAGTCAGTTAATGTAGATTTCGATGAGACTAACCGTGTAGGAAAAAGAAATGGTTCAAAGGATGATGGAGAACATATCTCACATAACATTCCTCTGACCAATAACAGGGGGAGTTTTCAACAAAGGATGAACCTTTTGAGTTGAATTTCACAAATCAAACTAAAGGAGAACCATCATCCTCTGCAAAAAGAAGATCTAACTCACCATGACCTTCTTAGAGAGATAAGAACCAAGAAGGATCATCCAGAAAGACTAATCCTTGATGCACCTCAGAATCATATTCTCACCAGAGGATAACTCAGTAGAATGACAAACCATCTGGCTTTTGTGTCAATCATTGAACCTAAGAAATTTGAAGATGTTTAGCATGATGAGAGTTCATTGATGGAAATGTAAGAAAAGATAGATCAATTCACCAGAAATGATGTTTGGGATTTAGTTTTAACACCGAAGAATAAATCCATCACTGGAACTAAGTGGGTCTTCAAAAATATGCTTGATGAAGAAGGAATGGAGTAAGGAACAAGGCAAGACTTATTTCTTAGGGATACAATCAACAGGAAGGAATCGACTATGATAAGACCTTTGCTCTAGTAGCTGGAAAAAAAGCCATAAGAATTCTTTGTGCCTTCGTATCTCATATGTGCTTAGCTCTATCAAATGAATGTTAAAAGTGCATTTCTCAATGGAGTCATTGTAGAAGAGGTATATGTGAGGCAGCCACCTGGATTTGAAGATGGAAAACATCCCTGCCATGTATTTAAGCTGAAGAAAGCTCTGTATGGTCTCAAACAAGCTCCCAAAGCTTGGTATGAAAGTTTTACAACTTTCCTTATCTCAAAAAGTTACATCAGAGGAAAAATAGACACAAATTTATTCATCAGAATAAGAAACAAGGATATTCTCCTTGTACAAATATATGTTGATGACATCATATTTGGAGCTATTGGTGACAATCTATGGAAGGAATTCAGCTCTCAAATGAAAAATGAATTCGAGATGTCCATGATGGGAGAATTAACATTTTTCCTTGGTCTTTAAATCAAGCAAAGTTCAAATGGTATATTCATCAATCAATCAAAATATACCAAGGAAATTCTAAAGAAGTTTGGAATGGAAGATGGAAAAGAGATGTCAACCCCTATGGTATCAAAAATAATTCTCATCAAAGATCCAAAAGAAAAGAAAGTTTATCAGAAGCTTTTTTAAAAGGAATGATTGGATCTCTTCTATATCTTACAAAAAGTAGTTCTGATATTCACTATGTTGTGTGCTATGTGCAAGATATCAGAGTGAGCCCAAAGAATCTAATCTCAACATAGTAAAAAGAGTTCTGAGATATCTCCTTGGAACCATAGAAATACTATTATGGTATCCCAGCAATGGAGATTTCTGTCTGAAAGAATTTACTGATACTAGCTATGGAAGAGATCAACTTGAAAGGAAAAGCACTATTAGAGGATGTCACTTCCTTGGAAACAACATTGTCTCTTGGTACAATAAGAAACAAACATCTATCGTAATATACTCAACATAAGCTGAATACATAGCTGTATGAAGCTGTGTATCTCAAGTCCTCTGGATAAAGAAACAACTTGAAGATTATAGAATCAAGACAGAATGCATTGAGATATTATGCGATAATAAAAGTGCTATTGACTTATCCAAAATCCCATTAGGCATAGTAGGATGAAGCATTTCAACATTCGGCATTCATCAGAGATCATGTATTGAAGAAAGATGTCAAGTTGGTTTATATATCCACTAAAGATCAAAGGGCTGATATATTCACAAAACCTCTCGGCAAAGACCAATTTGCATTCCTCAGAAGGGAAATAGGTATGAGTAATCTTGTTTTAAATCTGCTCAGAAGAAGATGGTAGCCTTAGAAGAAGTTTGCTTATCAAATATTACTTAGAAGCAACTGATCATCTAAAGAAAGTTGTTCAGCATAGCAAGAAGACATAACTTGTGAACCGTGCCAAATTCAAAATTCAAAATATTTACCGGATCCTAAGCAAAAACCATTCAAATTCTACCGTCAGTTGATACCTATGATACCTACTACATTTTTATGGTAAATGTTGTAACCATCATAGTTTTCCTAAGATAAATTACCCTCCTATCCCTCTCAAATGGCAGTATAAATTAGCGTTAACTATTTATCTTCAAAACACTTTACTAAATTCTCTCAAATTCTCAAAATCTCTGAGTTTTCATCTCTAATCCCTAATTTCTATATTCATCTATGTTATACTCTCAAAGAATGTCACCTAAGAAATCCAACCAAGTTATCATCCAAATCCCCCAAAAGACCTTTGCTCTTGTTTGATACATGTCAAATCCCAACTCAATAATCCCTCAAAGACACCTTGGAGATAATGTGTTTCTTGTATACTCTCCATACAAGTAAACAATCAAATCCCACAACCCTGGTACATGGATATAGCTGAAGGAGAAAACTTTTCCCAAGCTTATAGTAGAGTTTTACAAGAACATGTAGAAATGCACTATTAGTGAGGAAGAGCTGAAGACAACAAAGAAAGGGAAGGAGATTGTGATTACTTCGACGTATCTCGCTAAGCTACTAAACTTGAAGGATGAGGCTTAGCCCTGAGGAGAGGAAGTGAGTCTATAAGCTATAACAAAATGGCTTACATGCTAGAAGGATGGTTTGGGGAGAAGATAAGCACCCATATGCCTCAAGTGCCTAGATACTTGCAAATCATAATGGCACATCTTCTTCTTTAGAAGATGAATTCTACAAATGCAGTATCAAGATATGAGCATTGCATATTGACCTAGTAGAGAGAAAGAAGGTCAATTGGCCTATAATCATTATGCAGCATATGCTTCACCAAAAGTACACACTTGGTGGTTTGATTAGTAGAAATTATCATCCCATGAGGTGGACTACTCAGACGGGGAAGGAGTGATGGGGAGCGAGATAGTGAAGGAACCTTTGATAAAAAGGCAGACTATGGAATAGAATGGGATAGAGAGGAGGCTCTAATGAAGGATAAGTTGAGGAAGTAGAAGGAGAAGAATAATAGGCTAGCGAAGAAGGGAGAACCTCTGAAGTTAACTGAGGAAGAATCTCCCAAGAGAAAGAGGGAGACGACGATGAAGCAGGAGGAAGTTCCCAAGGCTAAGAGGAACAGAATGTCTACAAGTAAGGCAATTGCTACAAAGGAGGTAGTTATTCCTTAGCCACAAAAGGTGTCTTCTGAAGAGAAATTGATTCTTGCTATTCTCCATGAACAAACTGGTCTATAATCCTCATATTACGGCATAGCAGAGCTCGGATGAAGAAGATGATGATAAGAAACCAATCAATTTCCTCACTGCAAAGAGGAAGAGGGGGAGAACTTTACCCTAATATGGATATCCCTAGTGAAGATGAGAATGAGCAGGAAGAGAAAGCAAAAGAAGAGGAGGATGATGTAAAAGCTCTTATGAAGAAGAAGATAAAGAAGATAGGAGAGAAAGGAGAAAGGGACTAGAAATCTTATTGAGAATCTGTAATCGTAGAAGATGGCCTAGAGAAAGATGATGTGATAAAGGTATGGAATCTTAGTCTGACAAAGATTGTTGCTACCAAGAGAAAGGGGGATTCCATTAAGATTACAATAGGAGAGGCTAAGGTCAGAAGCGTTCAAGCTTTCAAGAAAACTCCTACTCTAGAGGAGTTCACTAAAAAGATGAAAGAGAAAAGCACATCTGAAGAAGGGAAGGAATTGGATGAAGTGAGTGGAGTCCTTATGGAAGGGGCCTCTATGGACTTTGACCCACAAACTTGAATACTTCTAGTGATTGCTGCTTCCCCTCCTCCTAAGGTTGCAAATCCCATAGAATTTAAGCTGGAGAAGAAAGTGGAAGATTCTACTAAGAAGCCCAAGTCTCCTCCAATGGATCAACAAAAAGTTGTGTTTGATCTCTCTCATTTATTCATGGCTACACTTGAAACTCCCATCTTCAAGCCTGCAACACTTGAGGAAACTCCATCTCTTAATGTTCAAAATCTTCTTGTTGTTATTATCTCAACAGCTCAAGAGGTGCTAAAGGGGTTTGAGAAGAAGTCTGAGGAGGAGGCTAACTCAGAAGCCAAATAATCTCTGTTGAAAGAGAATATGCCAAAGGAAGATCTGTTCCTAAGTGCATTGTAAGAAGATGAGATGAGGCAAACAATTGTAATTGAATGGGGGGTTCGCTCATCAGAAGTTGAGAATGCTATTGAGTTCGTGCAAATGCCAAGGGCTTCAATCACAGAGGAGCAAAAGCAGAATGAGGTGATAAGGAAGGAAGAAGAGAAGAAGGATGAGGAAAAGAAGAAGGATAGGGAAGAGATTGTGAAGAAGATTGAGGAAGATGAGAAGAAGACTGGAAATGAGCAGGAAAGGGTGGTTGTAGAATAGGTAATTGAGGAAGAAGATGATGAACTGAAAGTTCTTGAGGCTATCAAGGATGTGAAATCAAAATTTAAATCCACCCAAGTCCATTATTCAAAACCAAATCTTTCTTAGACTAAGGTTACTTTTAATCCCTCAAGCATTCTCACCTAAATTCAAAGGCCTCTCATCCAAAGGATTGATGGAGATGAATCTCTTAACAGCAAAGGATGGATGTTTAGAGAAGCTTTTGAAAGAACGGATGCTTCCACCTCTATTCCAGTTAATTCTCTCCATCACATTAGGAAGATTTTAGATGATCTACTCACTATGGCACTCAGGCTAAATGATTTAGTGGTGGACATCAAGGTCATTCCCTTCAATAGACTGCTCACCAAAAGTATTTCTATGGTCATAGAACAAGTTCAAATCCTGATCAAGGTGGCAAACTAGATTTCCCCAGCTTATCAAATCTTCTTTGAGTTGATTTAGCACCTTCAAACACTCATGGAAACTAGGTTGGAAAACTATATTAATATAAGGGATACTTAGGTGGTAATGAATAAGCATTTGAATCTAGGTGAGAGAGGGCTCGAAATGATGTATGATGAGATCTTTGGGCATAGACTTGAGTCTCAGAGGCAAATTGCTGATGTTATCTTCACATTAGGAGCAAAAATAGAGCTTTTCCAGATTGAGTACTCTATGGGTCTAAAGGAAGAAATCATAGAGCTAAGAAGGCAAAATGTGATCAGTTTGTGGCAGCAGGGGAAGATCCAAGATGGATTGGGTGAGGTTATGAAGTTTTTGACTGACTTTAGAGATGAAACTCTCAAGGCCATCAAGGATTCGAAGAAAGAGATAAGATCAGAAGTGATAAAGGTTGTTGATAGCATTGTGAAGCGGGTTAATGATGATACCTTTGCCTACAAGAATGAGCTAATAGATGATATTTCAGATGAGCTAACAAAGAGCGTTGATGGTCTAGCTAAGGTCATTGAAGAAGCTAAAGACTCAGTTATCATAAGATAAAGTGATCAATCCAAGGCCTTGCAAAAAGTGTTGACTGAATGAGCACCAAGCTTGGGAATCTCTCTCTTCACTCCTTCTGCTCATGTGATAGTGAGATTGTGCCTTATCTTTAGCATCTGGTAAATAGACTTAACACGCAATGGATCTGGAACCAAAAGGCTCTCCAAATTATCTTAGAAAGTATTTTTCCTATTGTCTCCAATAAGGCTGTAAGGTTGATTCAATAAATTCTTCCTCCCCTTCAAGCCAATGCTGCTGTTGTTAAAAAATGCATTCAATGCTTTACCCTTGATGAGGATAAGATTGTTACTCAACTTGTTGGTGCTGAGTGGAGGGATAATGATAAGCACACTTCAAAGATACTTGGGAAAGGATGATGGCTCCAACATCTACTTCAACAGCCATGGAGGTTGATGCCCAGGATCAAGACTCAAAGAAGCTAAAAGACTATCAAGTAGTTAGAATTAAGTAGTATAGCTTAGACTAGCTATTTCTTTTTGTCATCTATTTGAAATTCATGAACTCTGCAATTCTCAATGATAATGAAAAAATTTTATTATTCTTGTTTGAGTACAACTATGAGTTGTACTATCTTGTTTAGATACATAAACTGAAATAGTTTATTGAAGAAGATTGATGTTATTCAGAACAAGCCTTACATTATGAGGGAGCAAGATCTTCTCCTTGTGCTTAAGATCACTCAGAACCAACAAAATAAGGGAGATTGTTGGATTCTAAGTTGAGAATTAAAGTTTTGATGGTTCTAAGTTCAAAATATCAAGAGACCTCAAAAGGAACCAAGCACAAGAATTTAGAAGTCTTTCTCTCACAACATTAAAAAGAAATGCAATCATCAACAAATGCCAAATACTCTAGAAGATGGTCAAGAGACTCTTTAGTCATTCAACACTAAAAGTCATGGGAGTTGACACAACATTAAATGTCATCGTGTGCCAAAAGCACTTCTCTGTGAAAAAGGACAAACCTGGTTGCTGATAATGGAACAAAAACATCCTCTTTCATTCTCTAGTAGACAATAATACATTTGTGGGGACCATTTCTTTGGTAGAGGTCGCATGGATTCAGTTGAGGCTTTCCATCTCTAAATAGAATTCTAATGGAGAAATCCTTAGAGACAACGAGAAAAATTTGTGCAAGACTCCAAACTCAATGGAAACTTTTTCTCCCTCTATAAAAGGATGTTATCCTCAAGTGAAGTAAGTTGGTGAATTATTACAATTCAAAAGAGCAATTAAGCTAACAAACAACTACAACTTCCTCCCTTCTGAATCACAAAATCAAACATAATCATTCATATTTGTTTTTAACTGAGTTTTCACTGAAATAAAGTCAAAAAATCTTTCATCTCATTCTAAATACAAATTGTAATCACTAGCTTGGTAGATAAGTTAGTGTAAGGGAGCTTTGAGATTTAAGAGGAAGGTACTCTATAAGTGAAAAGCTCTGAGCCTTAGATATAGGAAGGAAGGTATTTTTGTATTGGTATAGCTCACTTCTGCTATGGTTGTTGGACGGTACTTCAATCAGCACTGCATTGGTTTGTTTCTTCACCAAAAGAAGAATCAGTAGTGGATTAAATCTTGGATAGAGTCTCCAAGGATTGTATTAGGCAGAGACTGAATTAGGATAAAAATATGTGTTTGCACATTTTTAACTCTCTTAAATTTATTATCATTGCATTCATCTCACCATCCACTAAAGCCAAAATTACTTTACAATCATCTGAATCAAAAAGGGGATCTTAGTGAAAACTTCCAAATAATTGTTCACTCATAAGAAGATTCAGAAGAAACTTTCACTTAACTTCTAAGTGGTAAAAAGAACTTGAAAAAGAGTCAATCGCCCCTCTCTAACCTATTTATCACCCTACTAGGTCCAACACATACTTTTAATTTTTTGTTTATAAATTAGTATAAAAGTTGAACATATCGTAGCATAAGTTCAAACTCAAATTGATCTAGTAGAATCATTTATTAAACATCAGTAATTAATCCCATGAGCATAAATTATGCGAACGATATCCCAACTACAGTTTGGGATTATGCAATGTTGCATGTAGCAAATCTTACATTTATAAGATCAATAAGTTATCAAGATTAATGCACATTACAATTAACTTTTGATCATATATCCATTGTTTCTCATCTTAGAGTTTTTTAGTTGTGCAGTACATGTGTTTATTGCTGCAATAATTAATAGAAAATTATATTGACTATGAATCTCTTTCAATAATTAAATATATAGAGCCATTAACTAATAATATAAATATATTGAGCTATTAACTAATAGTATATTTACAACATAATTTGCTTATAATATCATTTTCCAAAATTAGGAAGAGAAAATAAAAATATAATTTTGAGAAATAAATTAATATAATATGCTCATCACTTTCTCATACAGTTCCAAAATGAGTTTTGAGCTTTCATATGCTAGTAAATGCATTAATATTGAATTTTATGAAAAATCAATTAATAAAGCGCTTTGACATGCCTGCAACATGTATGACCAATTGGTTAAAGGATAAAAATCATCGAGAAGAAAAATAGTCGACAATATAGATAATCCCATTGAGGAAAAATGTATTAATATAAACGTACTTTTTGTAGAAGTACATGGACTTGAAATGCTAGCACTTGAAGTGCAGATGCATGAAGTTATTGAAAATGAAGAAATCTAAATAATTATAATAGTAATGAGAAAATAGTTATTATAATAGTAATTAAAATTATAATATTTCTCGGACCTTTAATTTTCTCCAGCATATCGGTATCCGGCATGGATATCGGCGTTGGATATGTGTTCAGTAGGGGTGTTCAAAAACCGAACCTAACCAAAATACTGACCGTATCAATGGAATTCAATTTTTTTGGATTCGGTTTTCGTCCAAATGGTTGGATCTCGATTGTACATTTCATAGATTTTCGGATAATTAAATCGGTTCAATTTTAATTGAAAAACAATCGATATAACCAAACAATCTAAATAATTAATATCTATTAAAAAATTAAATACATACAATATATTTTTTTAACTTTAAATAACTTAATTTAAAAACATTATTTTCACAATATAAATATTACTATTACATATTTTTTAGAGAAAGCATAGCTAAGAAATTTAGCAATATATCATCCGTTAAGCACACTCAAAAAGAGAGTTGATAGCTTTATAAAAATCACATGTGGGATAACGAGTCCCGTGCACAATACCGAAAATCATAGGCGATGAGCCAAAAGCGATCCTATTAACAACTATAAGAAATAGTCCCATGGCAGCATATCGCATAGCCGACGAGTAAAAAACAGAGCTATTTAGATAGTCACATTGCCACATGATGGTAATTGAATGGATATAATTTTTGCTTCAATGAGTGTGTCAGAATAATGAAAAGCTTACAAAAAGGCCTACAAAGCAAAGAAGTGCCTTCAACCTTAAAAGGCTTCAAATAGTCTAAGGGAGGGACTTCTGATAACTCAAGATATAAATCCTATCGAGGATGAGAATCCTGAAAATCTCTCCTTAAGATAGAGATCGAATAACACATGGATTATCCTACAGATAATATCAAATACAATCTTTATCCAACTAAAACTCTTATTCCTATTCAATTTAAGAGTCATTGAGGCCTATATAAAGGCTTTAAATCTCAAATTTACGATATCTCTTTCTTAATTCTCATTATTATTCTCTTCCTCCTCTCTTAATTCTATCGCTAATTTAAGCATCAAATAAGCTACGCCGATCACACGGCTCGCCCCTATAACCTTATTATGTCTTGCAGGTACATAATCCGGTCAAGACAATACCCAATTCAATTCCAAAGATTTTAGCATAAAGCTAATTTTTAGTTTCCAATCTTTCATTAATGGGTATTATCATGGCTAGATTGTGTACCAGCAAGACAAAAGAAGGTTTGAGGGGCTACCCGTGTGACCAGCGTAGCCTCTCCGATGCTTAAATTAGCGACAAAATTAAAAGAGGAGGTAGAGAATAATGAGAATTAGAATTCATACCTTTGAGGTTTAGAGCCTTTATATAGGCTTTGAATACTCATAAATTGATTAGGATTAGGAATCTTAGTTGGATAAAGATTGTACTTGATATTATCTACAAATTAATCCATGTGTAATTCGATCTCTAACTTGAGGAGAAATTTTCGGGATTCCCATCTTGAATAGGAATTATTTCCTGAGTTATCGAAAGTCCCCCCCGTAAGTATATGAAGCTCTCTAGGGCTTTCGACGTTTATGATAGATGTTAAGTGACTTGGTGCGAGGCTTTGAAGATTTTCCTTTTAGCTGATTGTACGTGGCTTTGTGAAAATTTGATGTCTTTGGGCCGATTGCTATGTTGAACTTAATAATTTTTGCATCCCTAAAATGGTTTGAGTTTTGATGTTAACTTGATTAGCATGAGTTTGAATGTTGAGTCAGCTCTTAGGCCTTTGCTTCATCGACTTTTAGTGAGCTTTGTTTCATCCGCTAGCTGAGATGATTTATCCTTGTTAACTTAGCTTTTAGTAAGGTCTTTTATGACATGTCCACTTATTGGGATGATCTATGCTCATTGCCTTATGAAGGCATCAATTTTTACCTTAGGATTTTATGGTCTTAAATTAACTGATTGCTGCATGGGGCTAATCATTGTTTCTACTAGGTCTTACAGTTCATGCAGCCTAGATTTGTTTAATTATTACGGTTTTATGTTTTTTACCGCCTAAAAAATAGTTACTTAACTAATTTTTCTCGAGTAATACCTTCGAACAGTACTGTTTTATATTAATTTGGATATCTTACTAAGTCTTATTGTATGATTGCCTAGATTTTTCCTACCGGTCTTACGTTACTCGGTCGGTTACCTGATGACTTATTAATTATTTGAAGATACTATTATGTATCTCTACCTTAAATTGTTTAAGATCTTTCTTACAACATGGTGTCCGGGGGCACTTTTTGTATATTAAACCGGCTTAGAGGTCTTATAATATGCCTCAATTTATGTGTGCCTTGTTTTGACTAAGGTCTTTGTCAAAGGTCCTATACCGCCTCAGTTTAGATATGGCCAAGGTCTATATCATGCCTTGATCTTTAAATACGTCAAGGTCTTTACATATACCAAGGCCTTTGTGAGCACATGATTTTGTACCAGCTCTCGCGTTTAATGATGACGGCTTTTCGGGATTTAATTCTTAAACTACACAATTTTCAATTATCCAGCGATCTTTAAATTGGAGTTCTCCTCGTCACTAAATTTTTTAAGGACTTAAATTAATATTTTTAAAAAGGGCTTGGAAAAATTGGACTTTAGTACAAATTGATTAAAGTTTTTTTAATTAATTAATAAATAAAATAGAAAAAAATTAATTAAATAATAGTAATAATAATAATAAAATTAAAAAAGATATATAAATCTAAAAATTGGGGCTAGCTGGCCTTAATAGCAAATTGCGGCGAGGCAAGAACTGGCCTCGCCGAATGCTGGCAAGGCCAGCACTAGCATCGCACAGCATTGACACCCCCCTTGTCAGAATTTTTCCGGTCCCAATATTTTGAGAAAATTCTCCTATAAATAGTAGGGAATTTTCAGTGAAATGGACCATAATTTTTAAGTAAAAAAGGAAAAAAGTACTTTGACTTTTTCAACAGCGACATTTCTTTTCATCTAAAAAATTTCTTTTTGAATTAAAAACACATTTTGATTATGAATTAATTTTTTAAATCAACTTATTTTAATTAAATACCAAGACTAAAGACGAACGAGAAACGCTCCCAAGAATCAAGCAGATACGTTGAAGTGGATTCGCGCTGAAAGGGTAAGCCTCTGAATTCGTAGAGTTGCTTCATCTCATGTTTTCTATATTTCATTATATTCTACATGTTAGCCTAGGATTAATTCTATATTCTTTTATTATGTAATTTTTATTATATCATGTAATACTTCTTCCTCTTTCTTTTTAATTTAATAATTTTTGGAGATTCTTGTTAGAATACCCCCACGAAGAGAATGAAAAATTAGTCCCTGATAACATTCCTCACATTCTTGCATTGCAAGCATTTTCACTAATCAAAATGAGCAACCTACATGTTAATAAACTGAATCTTTTTATTTCTAAATAAGAAATTTTCAATCGTCAATATTTTTAATTAGGCCACACGGGCCTCGCCAAAATCAAATCGAACATACGTGCAAATGTTGAGCTAACATTTATGGATGCAGCTAGATTAAGTTAGATGTATGATTAGGATTTTCATTTTCCTTCGGGTATTGAAATTTTGTTTTTTTGAGGAAATGTAATTAATAGATTAGGCGGGCGGTTGCATTCCCCGGGGTTTTGTAATTTTAATCTTTACTTTTCTGCATTTGTTTACTACTTTATGTATGGATTTACTGCTTTCCGCATGCACTTTAAATCCATACATTATAAACACGAAAATGCATAAGAACGAATATGCATAATTAAGAAATGCGGTTTTCTATAGATGTAATTTAACGTGATTCAATAGATGTAATTTATCCCGAACCCGAATCTCTGTGTCTTAGTGGGCCGTCCCCCGGACGTTAAGCCTCACAGAACTTTAATTCCTAGAAAAGCCAATCCAGGTGGTGACTCTACACTACAAGATGGCGGATTCGAGTTTTGATAATCTAATTCAATTTCATTTTCTCTTTTAAACCTTTCAGATCCCCAACCTGGTACTTAACTTTCAGATAAACACCCCAGTGGACTACGCCTCTCATCTCAATGCGCTCTCAGCCCATCGCATCCATGTCATCCACTCATAGTGCTAGGGATTTTTCTTAAACTTTTTTTTCAAAGGTTTTAGATTTTGGATAAGTGCCTAAAATTATTGATCACATCATTCCATATTTTCTTAATTATTACATATTCTTAATAACACATTGTAATAAACGGGATTAGCCCATAAGTTTAAGGTACCCTATTATCGCAAAGCTTTCTCTTGTACCCATCTGGCTCCCTAAGAAAAGATAGTACTTGAGCGGGTGGAACACTTGTTACCATATCGCATGTACCTCCCTTGTTAGAACCCATTTGGGGAGAGGCTTGGAATATAATTTAGTGCAACAAGAACCTTCTACATCAACAACCCAAAAACAAACCTCATGTAAATAAGGCAAAGGCATTTTCCCTAGGGTTTACCCAACAAATGACCATGCATTATATTTTTCTTGCACTTCCGCTCCTTAGTATCCCCGTGGTACTAAGATGAACCAAACTTAGGATAGAGACTAGCCAAAAACCCTACACCCGGGAGTTGTATGGTTGGAAGTTGGACGTTGCATGCTATTTGCTACATGTTTACTACTTTCGATTCATCATGCATTGTACAAATGTACCATGCTAACCACGAATCTTAATGCAGACACTTGAACGCACACACTCATGATATTAAAATGGTATAAAATGGACATATCATGTTCTCTTCATCATGATGCCAATTTGGTGTCACTCATACTTAGGATTAGTTGACACTTGAAATCGTGTCACCTAAGGATAACATGAAACCAATTACAATCATGAGACATCATTTACCCTTTTAGTGTGATATCCACATGATATCCGACTCTTAGCCCGTATAGGGAAAATGTACCCTTACACCCAAATTTTCACGCGGTACCCACTTAGCGTCCGATTCATAGCCCACAAGGGGCAATTACACACTAGATAGCGCAAACAGGGTTAATACGAACTCAAGGTATTTTTTCCCACATCATGTGATATCCCTGTTTATATCTAAACCTAAGCCCATACGGGGCGAACTCATTTTGAAAACTCTACCTTAACAATATTCGAGGTGTAATATCACCCGAATATCCTCCCGCAAGGGGCAGTAACTCTTGCATCACCACATACCTTTTTAATATTGATGACCACACCGGCATCTAAGACTCTGCCCTAATTGGGAAAAATACCCAAAACATCCATTTAATGGCTACATGTAGTAGTTATTTTCATGCATTTTGAATTTTATGTAATTTCATCAGGGTATATCGCACTGCTTACCCAAAATTAATTGAACATTTTCATTTCAGGAGATCTAATCATAGTGCAAATTATCAAATTATTGACCTATTACCACATGGGTAACTTGGTCACCTCATCATATTTACTCATTCCTATCACGCTGTCACACGAACAGTGTGTAAATCTCAAACCCACCCTTAAGTCTGGGCTTTCATTTTTGCATTTTTATCACCTTATTTAATGACTAACCCTATTTGTTTCAAATGTATTGATAAACATGCTATTTATCTCGCATCATGACATGTTAACCCTTTGTGTATGAAGCCATAACATTAACATTTCATGCATCTATCACGCATCATGATCTAATGTGCATGACCTAATGATCTTCCTGTGTACCTAGGAAAAAGCCTATCCACCAAAAGGCTTGGAGAAGGCCTTCTCACCGCTTACTCCACATTTCTCCGATTGCGGCCACTTTGGAGGAGGTTCCATACATCTATTCCAACAAAGACTCAAGTTCAGAATCAGGCTAACGCACTCTGTTTAGCTTTGTTCAAACTAATAGTATGGCCAACTTGCAAGAGGAAAACATGGGGGAGGAGCAAACTCTTTTGGTAGGATAGAATCTGTAAATAAATCAATCATCAGTGAGCGTTGAGATTGCAACTACTATGAACGCCTTTGTAAACAATGATCAGTTTGCGTCACTCACAAGTTATCATGCTAGGTCTGAGCAGCCCGAAGAGAGGGCTAATGATGTTGTGTCCAATCCGGATATCACTCTCGATGTTAGTGGTACAGTTATACCTGGGGTACTATCTTCTTCTACGAAAATGTTCCCAGTCTACAGCACTATCGCTCCCACCTATTACTAGTTCGGGGTGGGTCAAGGCTAACCGCAAGTTGGTCAAGCTACATACAGTTTAGCAGCACAGGTTGGCGGTTAGTTCTTCCTAGGAGAGCCGAGCCAAAAGGCTTTTGCACTAAGGGTAGTGGGGCCAACAGAAATAAGGCATTCTTCTGGCTACATTCTGTTTGTTCAAGGGGTGACTCAAGCTTTAATTCCTAGTTGGAACGTGCCAATGTCCTCATAATTTCAATCCATGCCCTCTCAGATGTTTCAGGGCTAGGGGAAGTACGTGAGGGAAGTCAATACGATGGTTACTTAGGAGTTGGGAATAACATCCTCTAGCAACTAGGAATGGCAGAGCTATGGCAGTAGTTCTTGACCGCCCATGGTGGTCACCTTATGTAAGGTCAGATGGGTATGTTCTAGGCACAGTCAGCTGTTAGAGATGGGGATACATTGCCACTAAATTTCACAATGCTGCAGTTTGAGAAATACATAGGCACCACAGACCCTCGCGCCCACCTGGCGCACTACTAGAACGTCATGAGGGCCTTGAGAGTGAAAGATCGAATGATGGCCAAGCTCTTCAATATTACTCTTGGTAGTTTCGTTAACGAGTGATACAGTCACATTCCTGTTAATATAGCTTATGATTAGGGTCGTCTCTCCCAACCCATAATAGATCATTATGGCTTCAACACCCTTATGATCACCACGATGCAAAACCTGGAGGCATGAGACAAAAGCAAGGTGAAACTTTCAAATCTTACTACGAGCGCTGGATGGCTGCATAGGTCAGGCTTCAGGCTTTTTTGATTTTTTCAAAAATGATTTTGAAGCTACTGGATGGCACACTGCCATCTTATAGGAAAAGGCTTAGGTCAAAGACTTTTCACAGCTACCAGGAGGTGTTCGTTAGGGCCAAGAAGATAGAGTTCTATAACGCTATGGATGAAGTGGTAGGGCAGCTAGCTAGCAAGCCTTGGTATAACAAGAATGAGTCTAAACCCATGCAGGTTAAGACAAAATAACCTGTAGTTTAGTTGGTGCAAGAAAAATATGCAGTTGTTGCTTAGTTGTCCAAGGAGGAATACCATGGCATTTCCCCCTACATGGCCAATCTTGGTGTGAGCGGACGACGTTCGACCCGCACGATCCCTGCGAGGCGCCGACCTCAGAAGGATGGGGCGTGGGGTTTTTGAAAATGGTTTTGAGTTGGAAATGAGTTACTTAAAAATGATATTCAAGTTTAAAAAGACTCGAGACCAAAATCTCTAGTTTATGTTACAGAGTCGCCACCAGGATCAACTCTTCTGGGAAAATTTGGTGCAGCTTAGATCCGTTTTCCTAATTCATACCATAGAATATAGATTCGGGTTTCGGATGAGTTACCTATTTCAACGTCATTTGAGTTAAATTATACTTGATAGAAACCACGTTTACAATATTCGAACTAAACTAGATGTTTTCGGTTTATGTTATAGTTTATTGCACATGCATAATACGGTAAGTAAATTGCTGAAAGTAAACACACAGAAAATTTAAATGCGCCTAATCTACGGGTGATGAATTACATCATCAGGATGGTGGGTTTACAAATCACCTAAATACATCGAAATCTAAGGGATACAATCGCCTAAAATACATCGATATCTAATAAATATTACATTTGATTTCAAAATTAAAAGCTATACCTGAAGGAAATTAAATCCTAACATACATCTATCCTAGACTACCTGCATCCACAAAGATTAGCACAAATACGGCACATCACAAGTAGTTACAAATATGTTTGTTTTGATTTTTTCACGAGACTGAGTGGTCTAAGTCAAAACGTCGAGAAGTTTGAAATTTCTTTTTCATAAAAAGGTTTCATTTTATACACATAAGTTATTTAACCATTTTATTAGTGAAAATGTCACATGGATATTTGTCGGGTCGGTTATCTGAGAACTTTGGTTACCTTCGTCGGGGTTTCCTAACACACTTCAATAATATAGGCGAAAAAATAAATCTAAGTCCAAATATATAAATAAAGGTGTTATTAAATTCATTTTGAAAGCGAAACCATTAAAGTTGATACAATTATATCTCAGTGAAGGGAAATCGACTTCAACCATCCAAACAACTTTCGGAATGATTTCGAGTTCATAAAATCTTCAAACATACGCGTTATGTTACTTAAAAACTCAGATTTTAGGTCTGAATGGTCACCATTGACCCTCTTGAGGATGTCATCGTTGGATTTACAAAGGCCATCACCAAGATGATGAAGAAAAAAGGCGATACTCGAGATCAGGTTGTATCCGATACGATCAAACTCAATGCGGAGAAGCTAACTCAAGCCACACTAGAGGAAGAGGCGGTTCCCGACACACCTACACCACTCATGATAACTGAAGACCTTCCATATTGGAGGAAGAAAATAATTATGTAATTTTGAAAATTTTAGATGTTTTTGACAATTTTACCTATGAGGCTCACTCAAGGAAATACAACGCTTTTGCTTACTTATTTGATATTCTGCCAGATGGAACCATGCATTCATATGATCATTTACATAACATCTTTAACATTCATGACACATCATTAAATGAAGTTAATTTGGGTACAAATGAATCACCAAAAATTGTGACAATTTCCAATGATTTGACTCATGACGAAAAAGGAGAGATAATAAATGCACTTAGATGTCACGTGGTATCCTTCGCTTGGTCATACGAAGACATGCCTAGGGCTGGCAGATAGATCACGAAACATCATATCCCAACCGACCCTTCGATTAGACCAGTCAAACAGAAGCTGCGTCGCCTAAGATCCGAATGGGAAAAAAAGGTTAAGGTGGAATTAGCAAAGCAGATCAAGGCTAAATTTTTGGAGGTAGTTGAATACCCAACATGGTTGGCCAACATCATCCCAGTTATGAAGAAGGATGTTAAGATTAGAGTTTGCGTGGATTTCAGAGATCTGAATAAAGCTTCCCCGAAGGTTGACTTCCCCCTAACCCATAGAGATGTTTTTGTCGACAACGCAACTAGGGTAGCTATTTAATCTTTTATGGACCAGTTTTCAAGTTACAACCAGATCCTTATGGCCATAATAGACAAGGTCAAGATGGCTTTCATCACAGAATGGGGTGTGTGAGCACAAGATTTTACTCCCGACTTGCGAGTTTGATAATGAAGCTGTAATTTTTTTTCCCTTATTAGCTTTTTACATTTTGCAGGGTCTTGAAATCTTCTGGAAATCATCTGCTTTATTTCTTTGGGCCTCTTCTTCCTTAAAAAGCCCAAATGAAAAGAAAAAGCCTAGCCTAGAAATGTCATATCGTTAACGACATGTCCATGTCGTTAATGATATGGTAGATGCGTTGACAACATCACCCATGTCTTTAACGATATCTACTTTGGAGTAGAACCAAAATTGCACTTTCTACAATTTTCAGGCCAAAAGGCCACTCCCCCCACATGCTCGGACATGTTCTTTGAAAAACCAGATTTCTACTATTTTCCTAGGAATTGGCACACCCCCTTTCACATGGGATTGATGTTTAAAGTTGGAAAAGTGAAAAAGTAGAGAGATGTCCTAAGGCTAAGCTAAGTTAACTTTGGATTAAAGAGAGTTCTTTAAATTTAGAGCTGAGTTTCAGCAGAAAGGGAGCTCATTTTCATGCAAAATACCAGCAACTAAGAGAGCTCTAAGGTCAAGTAAAGGTTTGAAGTGTTCTTGTGTTCTTGAGTTAGTTAAACACTTTGGTGACTAAGTTAACATCTTATAACTCATATTAACTTGTAGTTTATGAGCTTGAGTGTTAAAGTTCATGAATAGGGCATGAACATGGGACATTTTGGGTTATTTAGGCAAGTTTGAGGTTTAGTTCACCTTTTCGAAAAGTTAAGTTGTGTAAGAATTTGAGTAAGCTTGCAAGTTTGGACTCCTTCTAGAATATTTCTACTAAGTTCTAACTCAATAGAACTTAGTTTAACTGTTCTCCACAAGCATATGTACTCATTTGGGATGTTTGATCATTTAGTCTATTTTCAATCAATTTTCTAGCTTTAAACTCTTTTTTTTCAAAGTCTATACTTGATAGAAGAAGGTTTATTACCTCCTTCTTCATCTTATCAAGATTCACATTCAGGAAGTATTCCCTTCCCTTAAAGAGTAAATCTCTACTCTTCATTTTTGACAAAACCGTAATCCGAACCAAAGAAATAAGGAGAACTTTTCGGGGATTTTCATGAACCAAGCAAAGTGGATTCACGGGGATGGGTAAGCCTCTGAGTTCCTAGAGTCATGTCTCACTTGTTTGTACCATATGTATGTTCTTGATATGTGAAAAATGTGAAAACTGCTTGTTTCTATCTTTGTAATGTCGTTAACGGTATTGCAATAACGTTAACGACGTCAGCAATGTCGTTAATGACATTGCTTTCCAGGAAAAACCTAGGTAGAATGTTCGTAAACTTTCCAATTTTCTATTTATGTTCAAGAGGGTCAGTGGTGACCATTCAAACCTAAAATCTGAGTTTTTATGTAACATAACACGTATGTTTGAAGATTTTATGAACTCGAAATCGTTCCGAAAGGTGTTTCCCTTCGTCGGGATATCATTTTATCAACTTTAACGATTTCCGTTTCGGAATGAATTTAATAACACCATTATTTATGTATTTGGACTTCGATTTATTTTTTCACCTATACTATTGAAGTGTGTTAGGAAACCCCGACGAAGGGAACTGAGGTTCCCGTATAATTGACCCGACAAATATCCATGTGGCATTTTCACTAATAAAATGGTTAAATAACATATGTGTATAAAATGAACCCTTTATACATAAAATAGAAATTTCAAACATCTTGACGTTTTAAATTAGACCGTTCGGGTCTCGCAAAAAACCAAAGCGAACATACTTGTTACTACATGTGATGTGTTGTATTTGTGCTAATCTTTGTGGATGCGGTTAGTTTAGGATAGATGTATGTTAGGGTTTAATTTCCTTCGGGTATCGCTTTTAATATTAAAATCAAATATAATATTTATTAGATATCGATGTATTTTAGGCGATTGTATCCCTTAGATTTTGATATATTTAGGCAATTTGTAATCCCCCAACCCAATGATGTAATTAATCCCTGTAGACTAGGCGCATTTAAATTTCCTACATGTTTACTTTCTACGATTTACTTACAGCTTTATGCATGTACGATAAACTAAAAACATCAACCGAAAATATCTAGTTTAGTTTGAATATTATAAATGTGGTTTCTTGCATAGTGTAATTTAATTAAAATGACGATGAAATAGGTAACTCATTCAAACCTGAATATCTAATCTATGGTACAGATTAGGCAAATGGATCTAAGCTTTACCAAATTTTTCCGGAAGAGCTGATCTAGGTGGCGACTCTGTAACATAGACCAGAGATTTTGGTCCCTAGTCTTTTAAGCTTGAAATTCATTCTCGAGCTACACTTTTCAGCACAATCTATAAACCACTTTTTCGAAAACCCCAAGCCTCCTCTGGGGTCGGCACCTCGCAGTGACCACGCGACTCGAACATCGTCCGCTCACAGTGGCGACTCCGTTGAGGATATCTTTTATAAACTTAAAAGTTTTAAACATTTTGGATGAGTATTTAATTGTCGTTAGATGAGTTAAATCCATGCTTATGGTATTTTGAACAAAAGCATATGCATTAGATGGCTTAGCCTTTAAGATTTGGATGCCCTATTTTACAAAAGCTTCTGAAAGTATCATTTGCGAGCCCATTGGCGACTAAAGATACTTAAGCAGGTGGATCACTTGTTGCCATATCGCATGTACCTCCCTCCTCCGCACCTATTTGAGGAGAGGCTTAGAGTGTATTGTAGTGCAACAAGAAACTTCTACATTAACAACCCATGACTTAACTCATATAAGGAAACCATAGATACTTTCTCTAGGTCTACAAAAACAAATTGCATATCTTCTTGCAAGTGCGTTCATTAATGCCTCACAGTATTGAGATGACCCAAGCTTAGATTTAGAAGCGTAAGCCTTATACAAGGGGATATAAGGTCGGAGGTTGTGTTTCGCATGCTATGTGCTATGTGTTGACCGCTTCCCTTTTATCATAAATCGTATATAGCATCATGCTAACCACAATCTCTTACACAAACATGATTATGCATGCACTCATTTATGATATGTTCATCATGCCACCACAAACTCGAGGTCACACTTATATCACACACCTAGGTTTAGGTAATATGTTAAGACAACGTTACGTACCTATGATAAGGATCACAAATTCCCAGAGTATAGAGGTGCCCGCTTGGCACCCGAACCTCAGCCTGTTCGGGGAAACAAACCCACTACACTAAGAGTCACAAAGTAGTGCACTATTTACCAGGACTAGTAAAATTGTGTAAAAGCCGAACGAATACACCTCACAACATGAAAAAGAGGTACAGTTGCGAATTCTCAAAAAGCCTAGACTTTTACCACACAGGTATTATGGAAATCAACCTATTTGTTTCAAATGGTAATGCAAACATAAGTCAAACTTTAAAACTAAGCCTATTACCACATAAGTATTACGGCTATCAACCTGTTTGTTCCAAATGTATTGGCAAACATAAGTCACACTTTAAAACCAAGCCTATTACCACACAAGTATTACGGAAGTCAACCTATTTTGTTCCAAATGGATTGGTAAAACACTAGTTACACCTCAACCGCCAGCCTACTACCGCACGGATATTACTGCAATTAACCTGTTTATTCCAAATGGATTGGCAAACATAAGTTACACTTTAAAGTCGAACATATTACCACACGGGTATTATGCAAGTTAACCTATTTTGTTCCAAATAGATTGGAAAAACACGAGTCACACCTCAACCACAAGCCTACTACCACACGGTTATTACGATAATCGACCTGTTTGTTCTAAGTTGGTTGACAAACACAACCCACTACATAACATAGATGTCACCTTAACCTCAAGCCCTCACCACAAGGGTCGGATCTTGTTATAATTTGAGTTATATCTTTATTACTGTTGACTAACCATGTTTGTTTCAAATGGATTGAAAAACATGAATTTTATCGCATCACGACATATTAATCCTTTGTGATGAAGCCATGTCATATGCATTTTGCACATTAACATCAAGTATGTCAAACATGCATTTCATATCTGACGAAGCTATTCGATTGTGTTTGCTTCAGTTAAGGCTTGGAAGAGGCTGACTTCCCACCTTATCCTGATTTCCCCCATCGTGGCTTACCTAGAGAACTTTCCATCAAAGGGTATTCAACACACTAATTTCAAATAAGACTCGAGTTGAGATTTGGGTTCGGGTTTAAGTTCAGATTTTGGTTCAAATTGGAGATCAGTCTTTGGTTTAGGTCAGAGTTTCGGGATGATGGATCCTCAAGGTAGTCACGGATAGACGAGTAGATTTCACATGAGGTGCCAATTCTCCAATAAATCCCATTGAACACCGGTTTAGAAATGGCCAACGCTCTATGTATCATTCTCTATAGTGATAAATTTGCTCAAGCGCTACAGTTCCACCGTCATCCACATCAGCCAAAGAACAGTACTTCAGATGGACTCCCAAATTTTGAAACAATTAAAAATCTCCAAGATCCAATTGCAACCGGCTATCCTAAGGCCTGGAGGTTGTACTTTGCTCCTAATACTCACCTATCATCAGGTTGCTCAATAGGAAATCCTGCCATTACTTCCCAATTTGATGCAAGAACCTCGCAATCCCAATACCACCATGACCAAACTAGGTTAACGCTATCTCAAGCACTGAATCAATTTAGTCAAGGTCTAGGACTGTTTGATCAGTTTTACATAGGTCAGACATCGGGGGGGTAATGATTATTTAGGGTTAAGGTAAGTTAATGCCTTTCGGGTTGCTCAGCCTTATAATCAATTTAATCAGGGGCAAGCTGGTCAACAATTGGTTGGTTCAAGTCCGTTCTATTTGGGTTAGCATTACTCAACTTCATCTGCAAGAAAAGCTAGACCTTCATCTAGTTTCATTCCACCATGTCAGAGCTTTGCCTCACAACCAGCGGTCCCTCAGAATTCTAGTGCCCCATCCTCCTTCAGCATGAGCTTGAACTTCATGGTCCAACCATGCAATATCCTGTCATGACCTAGGCACCATTTGCTCCCAACTTTATGGTCACTCCTAGAGGCACCATAGTCCCCCAGGGGTAGTTTAACAGAAGGAGCACATCGTTCGCTTCTCCTCAGCTTAATTTTCAATAAGGAACTGATGGGATAGTCCCCCAGTATCTACCTCCCAATGTAGCAGAACTATGGCAAAAGTTTTTGGCTACTCATGCTAGCCAATTCCAGAACTTTTGGCCAAACTACTACCGTATCCCTCTGGTAGCACATGATGATGAATGGCTTCCCGAAAACTTTATAATGTCGAGATTAGAGAAGTATGAGGGAGAAGGAGATCTCCGATCACATTTGATCAACTACCAGATTGTGATGAGAGCTATGAGGATCGAGCACAAGATGTTGGCTAAGCTCTTTATTGTTGCACTAGGAGGGCCAGCCAATGAATGGTATAACAACCTGCCTTTGGAAATTGTTCATGATTGGAAGCACCTCTCAGAGGCCTAAATAGAGTAGTGTGGCTTCAATTCTGAAATAAAGACCACTATACAAAATCTTGAGGCTATTAAGCAAAGACCCAAGGAATTGTTCAAACCCTACTACAACAAGTGGATGGCAACATGTTCGCCACTTTTCTATTGAGAATTTTAATAGTTTGTTCACAAGATTCGGCTATATATCAATGGTGCCAAAAACTTGTTCACGTAAAGTATAGGTGTTGTCAGTACCTCTTATCAAATAGAAAAATGATGATAACTGAAAGTATACAGTTGCGATGTAGTTTTAAAAGATATCGATCCCACAGGGAAGGACTAGCTCTAAAGATCAAATAGGGAAAAAGGATAAAGAAAATAATATGTATTGATATTTTTGGATA
>CATIWQ010784681.1:0-11927 GCA_949673415.1 Euphorbia schlechtendalii
TACAAGCTAATACAACTTAAATACTAGTTACCTACCATATTCTAATAAGATCTAGAAAACTACAAGCTAAATACCAGTTAGATACCAGTTTCCTACCACTTTCTTACTAGTCTTGACATTTTTTGTTCTTCATACCAGTTAGATACTAGATTCCTACTGTTTTAATTTCAATACAAGGTAGATACTAGTTTCCTACCACTTTCTTACTAGTTTTGACATTTTTTATTCTTCATACTAGTTAGATACCAGATTCCTATTGTTTTACTTTCAATGCCAGTTAGATACTAGTTTCCTACCACTTTCTTACTAGTTTTGACATTTTTTGTTCTTCATACCAGTTAGATATCAGTTTCCTACCACTTTCTTATTAGTTTTGATATTTTTTGTTCTTCATACCAGTTAGATACCAGATTCCTACTGTTTTAATTTTAATACCAGTTTCCCACCAATTTCTTACTAGTTTTGACATTTTTTATTCTTCATACCAGTTAGATACCAGATTCCTACTATTTTAATTTCGATACCAGTTTCCTACCACTTTCTTATTAGTTTTGACATTTTTTGTTCTTCATACCAGTTAGATGCCAGATTCCTACTGTTTTAATTTCAATACCAGTTTCCTACCACTTTCTTACTAGTTTTGATATTTTTTATTCTTCATACTAGTTAGATACAAGATTCCTACTGTTTTAATTTCAATACCAGTTAAATACCAGTTAGATACTAGTTTCCTACAACTTTCTTACTAGTTTTGACATTTTTTATTCTTCATACCAGTTAGATACCAGATTCCTACTATTTTAATTTCAATACCAGTTAGATACTAGTTTCCTACCACTTTCTTACTAGTTTTGACATTTTTGTTCTTCATACCAGTTAGATACCAGATTCCTACTATTTTAATTTCAATACTAGTTAAATACCAGTTAGATACTAGTTTCCTACCACTTTCTTACTAGTTTTGACATTTTTGTTCTTCATACCAGTTAGATACCAGATTCTCACTATTTTAATTTCAATACCAGTTTCCTACCATTTACATACTAGTTTCGTACTGTTTTGATTCAATAATTTTATCTTACATGTTCTCATCACTTTCTAAGGCATTTTAATTAATTTTCAAGATTAATTTGACATAACCTATTCTTCATACTAGTTTCCTACCATTTTTTTACTAGGTTTGACATTTTTTGTTCTTCATACTAGTTTCCAACCACCTACCTACTAGTTTCTTACTAGTTTTGGCATTTTTTGTTCTTCATACCAGTTACATACCAGATTCCTATTATTTTTTATTTAATACTTTTGTAGAGTTCTTTTTTACATGTTGTAATCACTTTCTAATGCATTTTCATTACTTTTAAGATTATAGTTGTTTGTTTATTGCTATGGAGATAAACTTTTGACATGTATTTGTGTTACCTACTATATTTTCATAACAAAATTGACACTTCTTGTTTATCCTACTAGTTACATACCACTTATATACTAGTTTCTTACCAGTTGAAAAAATATTTTCGAAAAAGTATATCACAATGGATGGTGTTTTGAAGATAAAAATGAGATGAACAAACAACTCTAAAGCATCATGTCAAAAAAATGAGTAGTTTAAGAGATAATGACGAAATAAGATAATAAGAAAATTAAAAAAACAAGCGTAGAAGGTAATGGAGATGAACACAGAAATTTTGGAGCGTATAGAAGGTAAATATGAAACTTAATTGGTCAAATAAGTTAGGATACAAAACTTGAACTGAAATTATTCGTAGCTTTCAGCCCATTTATATAACTTCCCCAATATTAAACTTGATTACTACTTAACAGAATGAATGAGTTCAAATTTGGTGATCCAATTAATTCAATTAAAGTTTGAGAAAAAAATTACAAAGAAGATTACATGATAGGTTATAAATATAGCTATCTATATACAAAACATTCCATCAAACATTGATGCAAGCACGTAAAGACAAGTATTAGTGTATTATAGACCTAAATGGAAATTACAAAAAGAAACATATTATAAATTCATAAAAATTCATATCTAATCATATATGATTGTCTTTTACCAAACATAGTTTGATAACGTCAAATGATTAGATTAGTCACCAATTTATAATAAGATCAAATTGATCGATCGATTAGTTTGTTCTCATTTTAGTAACATTGATTGAACTGACTATGTCATTAACTATACTATTGATTAAATTTCATATTACTTATTAAATAATAAAAAATATAGAATAATGATTACAAAAGTAACTTTACATTTAATAAATTGAAATTTATAAAATCCTAATCGTCTTACTCATGCTAGGTCTCAGCCTAGATAACGAAAACCAGAGGCGAATTGGCTCAGAATACGGATGTTGACGTTAGTACTTTTGATTTGGAGGTTTGGATATGAGTGTGTAATTTGTGACTCTTTCTGGGATTGTTCTTGTTACAAGGTCTTCACTTTTACTTGGTGAAGGAGATGCATTGTTAACGGAAGTTATTAGTTGCAGAGAAGTTTTTAACAGATTAAATATCGTTAAATTATTTCTTTAATTTTTCTTATGAGTATTCCGAATAATATATTATTAGTAGGTCCGCGAATCAAGCTGTTCATTAACTCGCAAGAGTATTTGATTCCTTGATAGGTAAGGAATGTGGTTAAATGTTTGTCCACCTTTTTTATTAGAGATGTAATTGCATTTGATTCTACGTAAAATTCACGATTTTGACAAAAAAATTAAAAAATTGAAAATGTTAAATCTGGTAACAGAATAAGGCATGTTTGGGATTGGTTTATGAGAATTGAAAATTATTTTCAGTCTTTTTTTATAAATAACATTTCTACAAAATATTAATTTTCATGCAAAATATTAAAAGTTTATTTTTCCCATTAAAAATAAAAATAATGATAATAAAATGATGCATCATCCCTTAATTATTGAGTCAATGAAAAATCAAATGTTTTTTATAAGTAGGAATTTAAAAGAATAGTTTGAAAATGGGGTAAATTTAAAAAACATGCCTGTAATTTAGCTGTTTTGCGAAAAGATCTTTATGATAATTTTTTACAAAAACATGCTTGTGTTTCAAAACGTTAGCAAATCACTAATTTTTCGCTAACACCATTCAACAATCCTACTTTGCAAGGGGCATAATGGGTAGAAAAAATTTGATCACGGTAAGTCAAAGAAAATAGACTGTATTAAATTAGCTTGGAAAGTGATTCCACGCGCTAATTCTCTGACTGAAATCAACTCCAAATGCTCCTCTTCAATGCGGTTTGAAGGTTTCTACAAAACAACACACGTCGCTATGGGGGACTAGCCGTGTGACCGGCGTAGCCTCTCCGATGCTTAAGTTAGATCGGATTTAAGAGAGGAGGCAGGGAGTTTTTTTTATGAATTTAGAATACATACCTTTGCATGGTGACCCAAAAGGTCTTTTTATACTTCTTGAATGTCTCCTGGTCTAATTCAATGATGTGAATCAACCAGAGTTCTAGCTTGAGTGAATCTCTATCTTGTTGATAAGATAGAGTTTATTTGAAGTGAGAGTTCCAATTATGAGGGTCTCTTTGGAGACTCGGAGCTTTAATTGAACTCTTTGCTTTCGAGGCGTCGAGGTCTGTCCAGGCGGATCAACCGACTCAGCTTGGTAGCCGCCTGGTCATTTCTCTGAGGTCGGGGTAGACTTGGTTTCTTCTAAATTTAAGGCGGATATAGTCCGCTTGGATGATTATCGAGGCATTACTTTCAGGGCGGATGAGCTCCGCCCAGTTTGGCATGAACATTCCTAGCCTCAACGTAACATTTTTCCCAGCTCCGGGCGGATGTATTCCACCTAGGGGTTTTGCGTAGCATGCACGCGCCTGTTATTATTTGACCTTGTTAACAAAAGTCCCCCCATTAGTGTGAAAGCTTCTTTAGGAGCTTGAGTTTCAGGATCCGCCTAGCCCAGGCGGATTAGTTATTAGAGACACTTGTCTAGGGCATACGTGTCTTGAGCGGCAATTTTAAAAAGTTCAGTTCTTTTCAAATTTTGAACGTGAGGCAGGCAGGGCGCCACGTGTCCTTTATGGCGAAAGCATCCCCTCATATGTCTTTTCAACCCTTTATAAGGGTTTCATTTTCTCATTTCATCATTTTCACAATTCTTCCTTCCCGACGAATCTCAGCAACTTCTCTTATTCTCCGGCGATTTTGCATTCTTCTTCGTCAGGCTCCATCTACCATCTTTCCCTTCAAGCTTCTCCGACCAAAGCATATTTTCTATGCAAGTAAGTTCTCCTCCTTCTTTTGTTTCGCTTTTAGCATTGATTCACTATTTGTTGCTTTTTCTTGAAAAAAAGTTACCATGATATAGCTCTTCGCTTTGTTCATCTGCTACTATTTTGACTTGTGGGATTATTTAGACATTAATTTCATTTTGTTTGCCCTTTGATGCCTTGATCAATTGGTTCTGAAATGAATTTTGCCATTTTGTATCTCATTTTCCCAGCATTGCTTATTTTTCCCTTTTCCAGAATTGTTTGTTCCAATGAATCTCATTTTCCCAAAATTACTTGCTTTTCCAGAATTACTTGTTTTTCCAGAATTGTTTGTTCAAATGATGTTGTTTGTTTATTTTCCTTGCCATTTAGATCTGAAATACCACCATAGTAAATTGAATGTTGTTTATGCTGCCTCGAGCTAATTTTCAATTCTTTAGGATATCTTCTAACTGCCTAGGTTTTTTACTAGGTGACAATAACCGATTCCTCCTAGTCCACTAGTAGCCAGTTTAGTAGGGAATTAGCTGAGGTGAACTCCAAGTATTTCAAACCCTTAACCATAGATTATACTGACTATATCTCAACCTCTAGGGTATCCCCTCGAACTGAAGCTATGTCTGAGTTGGGAGAGAATCGAGCATCCCGTAGCAAATCTGCCTCATCCTCCCAATCCTCTTCTACCTCGACCTAGGCTAAGATAGATGAGGAGATGGGCTGGTTTACCCCAGTGCAGCCTCGGGAATCCATCGGGGTATCATCTCGTGTGCGTAGGGTGAAGAGGAGCGTAGCTCATCCAATGAGGCGGCATGTGGCTACTCATTCTGAAACAGTGTTAAGGGGGCAAGGAAGAATTAGAGAAATAGTAAATAGGACTCCACCGGTTGAGCTGATTAAGTCGGTTCAGGATCTAGTTGATTTAGAGTTTGAGAAGGAAGTATTTCCTTGGCAAGGAGTGTGAAGTGGTGCTTCCCTCCAAAGAGAAGCGGATCACTTTCCCACCTGCGGGGTATTTTGGTGTCTATATGGACCAAATTTGGTCTGGCTTCGTTTATCCACTTCCTGAGAGTTTAAGTGAAGTTCTGAGAGCTTTTCAGATTAGCCCGGCTAAACTTCATCCCAACGCCTGGATAGATCTAGTGGGACATTACCTCATCTGTACTGGTTTCGAGATGCGTTTCGATGTCGAGTTTTTCAGGCGGATTACGTCACTGAGGAAGACAGTAAGTGAGGATTTATATCATTTTGCTCATCAAGGCGGCTTTTATAGATTCACGAACAAAGTAGATTCCGTGAAGAACTTCAAGAATTATTTCATTTTTATTAGACAAGAGGACCGCTATCCCTGCTTTCCAACCGAGTCGAATCTCTCTCCCGACTTAGGATGTAGCTTCATCGGCTCAGATAATATAGCAGAAGCCTTTAAGGCCCTTAAGCAAGGGATGTGGCCATGCCAAAACATTAGCTGGGTAATGACGAAAAATATTAGAATTATTGAGTCGGGCCATCCAGATCCCATTTATCACTCCGAGCCCGGGGTTTTCTCAGGTATTTATTTATTTTCCTTTCTTTTCAATGTTTAATTTTCCCTCGAATGGTGAACTTGTACAACAAGCTGCCAAGGGATCGAAAGGTAACAAAAGTTCTTCTGAACGAGTGGAGCCTAGACTTGTGAATGCATTTCCCGGTATCCGAAGAGGAGACCCAAGAAAGCATAAAAGGAAGCGCAAGGCTCCAGCTGTTGAGGAAGTTTCTAAGCCCGTTGCCGAGGCGCCTCATTCTCCTGCGGTAGAAGAGACTACCCTCCAACCGGTAAGAATTTAGTATTCTTCATATTGATATTTTTGTTTGGTGCTTAAGCTATCTCTTTGTTTTAGAGCACCAATTTGGATATTCCTGCTGACTCCTCCAAGCGAATTAGCCCTGAGTCTCTCCTGGCAGATCTTCTTTCCTTTGTTGGTGAAGGCAATCCCTCAATTTACACTACCCTGATCCAAAATGTGCTGAGGACAATCCTGCCACTCCCTTCAGAGAAGAAAGATTTATCCGTCAAGAGTTTACTTCAATCATTTAAGACTCTGTTCATGATATCCACTAAGGTAGTTTCTATCTTCCTAACAATTTATTGTTTAGTGTTTTTATTTTCTATTGATGTTATATTGGCTTTCTTAGATGGCATCTTGGGCGGCTGAGATGACTCGAAAGAGCCGAGACGTGGCGAAGCTCCTATGGACTCATGAACTTACCTCTCGTGAGCTGGAAAATGTCAACAAGAAGGTCGAAGACCTTGAGGCGGCCAAAGTCGAGTTAAGTCCGCAGTTGGAGGAGGCCAACAAAAGGGTTGAGGAGTATTAAAAGAAGGTTGAGGAGATGACTTTGGTAAGGAATAACTTGCAAGAAACAGTCTCAAAGTATGAGGTGGAAGTTCCTAAGGTGGACTCTGATTACAGCCAAGCCATACTCAACATAGCGATGGATGGCCGTGAATATGGCCGCCTCATTTTTTAGGCTTGTCGAGCTTGCCATCCAGATCTTCCCGAAGACCTTTTGACGGGACTGAAGTATCCTAATGAGCTTGACGAGGAGGAGACAGCTCTTGATGAGTCGGTGGGGGAAGAGCCAGAAAAAGGAGAAAATGCCGAGTCGACCCGCCCCGGAGTGTATCTAATTTTTAGCTTTATTTTTCTTTTGAACGCTTTGTAAGAATATTTTAGCCTTGTTATTGATACATCATTTTTCCACCTTGAGTGTTATTGCGTGTCCTCTTACCACCTTGATTACTTATTTGCTGTTTGTTCCGAGTTTAATGATACGGGTCATGCTTTTTAAGCAGCATCCATGGCCTTAAGCTAGCCATTGTTTAGGTATTATGCACTTGAGTCACCTCAAAATATGTAGGTCTTTTGCGTTTAGGCCACCTCAATGGCCTTGTGATTGCCATTTTAATTGTATTTAGGTCTTATGCATTTGAGCCGCCTCAATGGCCTTATGATTGTCATTTTAATCGTATTTAGGTCTTATGCATTTGAGCCGCCTCAATAGCCTTATGATTACCATTTTAATTATATTTAGGTCTTATGCATTTGAGCCTCCTCAATGGCCTTATGATTACCGTTTTAATTGTATTTAGGTCTTATGCATTTGAGCCGCCTCGATTTTCTTATTTGTGCAATCTCAAAATTAATTGCATTTTTATTGAATGAATTAAAAAAATACATCCGGGAATTCTATGCGTCTGGTCATCAACCTCTTTTAAGAGTGGGCCGCCTCATTAAAAACCTTCTGGACACCCACGGGGAAAAAGCCCATAAAGGAAAAGAGTACGGATGCCTGGATCCCTCTAAGAGTCGCTTACCGTGTAATATGGCCTCAACTTTGCGATGTTCCATGTTCTTGGGACCTCCTTTCCCTCTATTGTCTGTAGCTTATAAGTTGCTGGTCCGATAACTTGTGAAACTTTATAGGGGCCTTCCCAATTCACACCCAACTTGCCTTTCCCCTCTCGCGCCTGTGAGGCAGTCGCGCCCTTGAGGACTATGTCGCCTTCTTGGAGGCGGATTTATCAGACTTTCCTGTCATGGTATTTAGTGATTCTAGCTTTGTAGGTGGTCATAAGGATGCATGCCCTTTCCGCTTCTCCTGCAGATCGTCAAGATGGTATCTCATGTTGATGTCATTTTCTTTCTTCGTGTAGTATGCCACTCGGTCAGATGGCGGACTAATTTCGATGGGCAGAACCGCCTCAACCCATAGACCATTGAAAAAGGTGTTTCTCCGGTAGATGTGCATGGGGTTGTTCGGTATGCCCATAGAACATTGACCAGCTCATCCGGCCAGACTCCCTTTCTTTCCATCACTCTTTTCTTTATTCCCTGGCCGAGTGTTTTGTTCGTAATCTCCGTCTGACCGTTAGTCTGCGGGTGAGCTACTGAACTAAAGTGGGTCTCAATCTTTAACTCTTTGCAGAAGTCTTGGAATTTGCTTGACGTAAATTGCGTACCATTATCTGAGATGATTCTATGTGGCACTCCGAATTGCATAATGATATTCTTTTTTATGAAATCCAACACCCATTCAAGCATGATGCTGCTGAGAGCAACCGCCTCGACCCATTTAGTAAAATGGTCAATGGCCACCAGAATCCACTTTCTTTATCCACTTGCTTCAGGGAGAGGTCCTGCAATGTCAATCCCCCATGTTGCAAATAGCCAGGCGATCAATAGGGGGTGCTGCATTGCATGAGGGATGTGAGATTTTTGTGCATGAATTTAACATTGGTGGTGGGATTTGACGTATGTCTCCGCATCTAGGTTCATAGACTCCCAATAAAATCTAGCGAGACTTACTCTCTTGACTAACGTTACTGCTGCCTGATGGGAGCCACAATCTCCTTCATGGAGTTCTTGTAAAATTTCGGCTCCTTCTTGAGCTGTTATGCACTTTTTCCAGGCATCGGAGTAGGATTTTCTGTAAAGCTCTCCATTTAGCAAGGAAAACCGCATAGTTTTCCTTACTATTTTGGAAGCCTCAATTTTATCGTCTGGCAATTTGTTCATAGCGGGGTAATCGTAGATGGTCTTCATCCACCCGAGATCTCACTGTTCAATCATTAAGCTTACCTCGGTTTTGTTATTTGGGTGGACGATTACATCATATGGGCACGTGAAGCTCTTCCAATCTTATCTGCTCGAAGCCGCCTTGGCTAATTCATCTACTCGCTCATTTTCTTTCCTGGGGATATGCTCGATCTTCCAGACTACCCCTTTTGACTCTAGTATCTCAATAAGATTTCTTACTTTGAGAGATACTTTGCCATTTCTCTGTCGTTCATCTCGAAGTTTCTATTAATCTGGTTAGCAACCAGCCTAGAGTCACTTTTGAGCAGTAATCGATCTGGTGCTATCTCTCGGGCTAGGTCCAGCCCTTTGATAACAACTTCATATTCTGCCACGTTGTTAGTTGCGGGGAGCGCTAATTTGGCTGCGTAGTTGAATCTGATCTTTCCTGGGCCTCGAATATATACGTCGACTCTGGCTCCTTCATGGGAGGATGCTCCATCCACTAAAATTTCCGTGCTTCAGTTTTGATTTCTTTGGCGGGCTCGAGCCCTGCGAATTCAACCATAAAGTCAGCTAGAATTTGAGCTTTCATGGCGATCCTGCTTTTAAATCTTATGTCATACTCCCCAAATCGGATAGCCCACTCGGTTAATCTCCCAGATGTCTCAGGCCATTGGAGGACCTTCTTCAGCGGGAAATTGGTCCTCACTGCAATTGTATGGGCTTGGAAGTATGGTTTGAGCCTCGTGGAGGCCGAGATCAATGCCAGGGCTAGTTTTTCAATCCGAGGATATCTGAGCTCGGCATTCCTCAGCACTTTGCTGGTGTAGTAAATTGGGAACTGGTCTTGCCCCTCCTCTCGAATCAAAACAGTTTCTACCACCTCGTCAGTGGCTGCCAGGTACATGTATAATACATCATCCGACTAGGGTGTGCTAAGGAGTGGCGGCTTTCCCAGGAATTTCTTCAGCTCTTCGAAAGCCTCTTGGCAGGGTTGATCCCATTTGAAGTCTTTATCCTTCTTCATTGCCTTGTAGAAAGGAATGCATCTCTTGGCGGAGAAAGATATAAACCTCCCCAAAGCATTGATTCTACCATTCAACTTTTGAACCTCGTTTAAGGTTCGAGGCGGTTCCATTTTCAAAATTGCCTTGATCTTTTCTAGGTTGGCCTCTATCCCTCATTGGGAAATCATGAATCCTAAAAATTTGCCTCCTCTCACTCCAATTATGCATTTTTCCGGGTTGAGTTTCAGGTGATATTCTTATAGTATTTTGAATACCCTTCAGATATCTTCTGCATGCTCCGCCTCGCTTTTGCTTTTTATTATCATATTATCTACATAAACCTCCACCAATTTTCCTATCTTGTCTCGGAACATTTCATTGATCAGCCTTTGATATGTGGCTCCCACATTTTTCAAGCCAAAGGGCATGACTGTGTAACAGTAAGTGCCTTCGTGAGTTATGAAGGATGTTTTTTCTTCATCAACGGGGTGCATGGGTATCTGGTTATACCCACACTTGGCATCTAGCAACAAGTAGACTGCGTAGCCTACTATTGCGTCCACCAATTGATCCATGCTGGGCAGTGAGTAAGCATCCTTTGGAGTGGCTCAGTTTATGTCAGTGAAGTCTACACACATTCTATAGGCTCCGCTTGGTTTTTTCACCAGCACGACGTTGGACAACCAGCTAGGGTAATGGACTTCTCTGATGTGCCCCGCTTTTAAGAGTTTTCCGACCTCTTCCTCAATGGCCCTCTGCCTTTCGGGAGCATGCTTTCTTTTCTTTTGGATGAATGGCTCAGCATTTAGGTTCAAGTTCAGCCTGTGTTGCATAACCTCAGGTTTAACCCCTACAAGATCTTTTGATGACCATGAAAAAACATGTTTTTGGTCTATGAGGGTGCAAATTATTTCTGCCTTTGCATCGTTGCAAAGGTTTCTTCCAATCTTTAGCGACAGTTCTGGGCCAACTTTGAGCTCTTCCAGCTCCTCCGCGGCCTTGATTTTCTCTGCCCTGTCCGCCTCCAACTCCTCTTCCACTAGGAGTGATTCTCTGCGTAGTGAAGCCAGGTATACCTCCTGAGTTACTTGAGGGTTACCTATTACCACTGCAGTTCCTTTCGTAGTTGGAATGTGAAATACCAAGTCCATTGGGGAGATGAGCATACGAGTTTCAGTTTGGAAAGGTCTGCCCAATATAACATTGAACCCTATCGAGATGTCTGTAATGGTAAACTCTACTTTCCCGTGGAATTTATGCTTGACGCTCCCCATTTCCACTTATAACGTAACTTTGCCCAACAATTGTATGGGTTAGCCATTAATCCCAATGAGTGGCGAGCATCCGGCTCGAATCTGGGATTGATGCACCCCCAACTTCTCCACAACACTCTTGGTGACAATATTCACCGAGCTGCCAGTGTCCAAGAGGATTCTTCTTACTGTGAAGCTCTCCATAATTGCTTCTACCACTATGGGATCGGTGTGCTGCTTTTCAACTAGCGAGTTTTGCCTACACGGCCTCAAGATTTTCGCCTCGCTTTCTACAATTTTCTTTTTACTAGATGAACCTCTAGCTTTCTTTTGGGGTGGTTTGAATTATGGTCCGCCTGCAATCACCATTATTATGCCTTTTGTTCCGCCAGACTTTCTATTCGAGTCTTCCTCCCTCTCATCTTCACTTCCCTCTTTCCTTTCATGTCTCCTTATGACTCCTTTCACGAACTGGCTGAACTTACCAGCCTTAATCAACTCAAGTACTATGTCTGCCAATTATCGGTAATCATCCGTATGATATCCCTTAGCTCTATGATAGTCACAGTATTTGTTCAAGTGACGCCCTTGTTCACCACTTTTCTACTGATAAGTTTAATAACTTTTACGCGAAGAGTTTGGTTGAATATCAATGGCGCCAAAAACTTGTTTGCGTAAAGTATAGGTGTTGTCAGTGCCTCTTATCAAATAGAAAAATGATGATAACTACAAGTATACAGTTGCGATGTAGTTTTAAAAGATATCGATCCCACAGGGAAGGACTAGCTCTAAAGATCAAATAGGGAAAGAGGATAAAGAAAATAATATGTATTGATATTTTTGGATA
>CATIWQ010784692.1:0-39025 GCA_949673415.1 Euphorbia schlechtendalii
ATATATAGTAAAATATGTGAAATATAGCATAACAATTATTATATAAAAATTATATTATATTAAGCATGAATTACATTTTTATATAAAAATAAATGTACATGGAGGAGATAAATTTGGTGATGACGGTGGAGGTAGTGGTGATGGAGGGGTGGAGGAAGTGATGGTAATATAAGTAGAGGAAGTGGTGGTGGTGGTGACGGTATCGGTGTTTGAGGAAGAAGTGGATATGCTGGTGGAGGGAGCGGTGGTGGTGACGGCGGTGAATGAAGGAGGTAGTGGTGGTCGTGATGGAGATAATAGGATGGAGGAGGCGATGGATGTATTGGTGTGGGTGGGAGAAATGGTGGTGTTGGAAGTGAAGGAAGTGATGGTGTCCGGGTGAAGGTGGTGGTGGCGGTGGGTGAAGTTGGTGGTGGCGGTGGTAGTGGTAGCGGGATGGAAATAGTGATGAATATGTTGGTGTGAGTGAAAGAAGTGAAGGTGGTAATAGTAGAGGAGATGAATTAAGAAAGTAAGGGAAACGCAGAAAAATTTACATTACATTTTCATGTTGACTTGCATAATATTTTCCTTTGACTTATTTTTCAAATCAAACAAATGCAGGAAAATTCGAAAAATATTTTCCCTGCACAATATTTTTCTGGAAACAAACGAGCCCTTAAGTTCCATTCAATTGTGGAAAAAAAAAGCGGTAGTAAATTAGTGTTAAATTACAAAATTGTAAATGATAAAATACTACAAGTAAACTTTAAACATAAAATAATAAAAATATGAATAAATAAAAGAATAGGATACACTTTAAATAAATAAACAGATATTTTGAAGATTAAAATAGTGGGACCCACTAAAACCATTTCATCTCCTCCTTTTCCGTTTATCTTTATCCCCACCTCTTCTTATTTCACCCATTTTCCTCCATTTTGTCCGGTGGTGTTGACCATATACTTTTTGTATTTCAGGCGGCTGGGGTGTGGTTGTTGCCACACCATGCCATCCCCTGTCGCCGTCCCTGCTTGTTGGCTGCTGTCTCCAATCATTTTCTGTTCGTTTCCTTCAAGCTCAATATTTCAGGCAGGGCGGCGGCGAGATAATCTCCGGCAAGATTGGAATATTGGGAAGTGGGGTTATCATTTTTGGTGCCGAGGTGTGGGCCGCCACCATGTACCTCCGCCTTTTATGAAATTAAAATACTGAAACTGAACTGAATATACCGAAATTAAACATACTAAAATTTATTATTCTGAAATTGAAAATACCGAAACTTAATTGATAGTAATTATTTATATCAATAATGACAACATTACATTGTAACTATATAATATTGCATTTTTTTCATTAAATTTTATTACGATATTATGTTGGATCTTTAATTTTTTTACATTAATAAAAATCACACTTTGTAATATTATTTTGAGACAAATATAGTTTAATTAAAAATATTACAAAATGAAAAAAAGTAATTAAATTAGTAATAAATATTAAAAATTGAATTAGAAAAATTAGCACAACCATTAATAATAATATTGTTATATTTCTCAATTATATTGTAATGGGTATGCTTTTTAATACTTTATAAATTATTTGTTTTTTGTATTTATTTGTTATTAACGAGAATAAGCAATCGAATTTTAACATATTATTAATAATATACTCAAATAATTTTTATTATTTGCTATTTATTTTATTTATGATTAATATTTTTCTTTTCTTTTCTCATTCTAATAATATATATATATATATATATATATTATTTTAATAATATTTACAATAATATAAAATATAATAAATAAACTGAATTTAAATTGAAACTGAATTGAACTGAAACTGAATTGAACTGAACTGGTTGTTGAATAAGTTAAAAAAACAGAACACAAGTTGGAGCCAACGAATTTGGCATAAAAATTGTATGTACACATGTTAAATTAGTGACACAGTGTCAAACCATTAACGAAATATATCTTGAGTCACTAAAACTTTACTCCAATCGCTTGTTACTTTTTCACTTTTCAAGAGTTTCACGTAGGTAAAAGTGTATCAATTTGTCTCTAATTATAACTCAGTCAAATGAAACATAGGTCGTGATTTATATATGCATTTCGTGTAAAAATTTAAAAATTCAAAACCAATAATAATTTGATATATATAATAGTAAAGGGTTTATAAAAATATTTCTCTACGACAACTTCATTAAAGTTTCTAACTTTTTATTTTTCATAAACTCTCTAAATGTTGTAAATTTAATATGCAAGTTTCCCTCATTTTATTTATCAAATCCATAAAATTTTAAAAAATTATATAATGATGATCGTTTTTTTAATTCATTCATCCCCTTCCATTTTCAGTCATGAAATTTTAGTTACTAACACATAGTAATGAATTCTTATAGATATTAATAAAGTTTGTAATTGAGAATGTTCAGAATTTCAAACTCAGGACAAGAAGTATAGTGGAAATATAATCTTCTTTCGATTTTACCACTGACTATTTGTTTTTTTAGCTATATGGGTTTTTTTAACTCTAAATATATTTCTTATCACATCAATTTTACCTTAATTTAGTTGTTTGATTACGAACATATCATTTTATCTTAAAATCACTCATATATTTTTTCTATTTTTATATCCCGTTAACATTTAAAAATTATCTTGGAGTACTTTTTTCAATTAAAGAATAAAAACATATAAACTGTAAAAAGAGTCATTTGCGATGGATTAATACAACAAAATATATGGGTCCAGATGTATTCGGACTATCAAAAATGTGTTATACAAACGGGTGCCTACAATTACAGAAGTTTAATTGAGTTATTATAATTAGTCAAAAAAACGGGGCCTTGTTAAGGAAAATTGAAGCATAATTTTTTGACATTTCCCCCCACAAAAGCTAATAGGGAAGGCCCTTTTTCTCAATTTGTTTTTATTTTTATTTTAATAATTTAATTGATTAGGAATATTCATTTTAGTGAGTGTTGGAAATAGAAAGAAACAAGGGATAAAACATATATACTCAAAGGTGTAAATCAATTGAAAATGAATGCTAATTGTAAAAGAAGACTAAAATTATCTCAATCATACATTTAAGGTTGATTAGGTAAGCAGTGCGAGTATTCCATGTAATTGAAGATAATTTAAGAAGATAGATTAAATTGATAGAATATTTATTCTAAATTCATCATCGAAAGAAATAATTATTCTTAATTATTATATATCTTATAAAATAAATAATTATTTTTAATTATTATATATTTTATGGAATAGTTAGATGTGTAATAATATTTCATCCAGTAATGATAACTAAATAAACTATGTATTATATTTAACATTTTTAAGCTCATTTTTCATGTATTTTAACTTTTAAGAAATAATGATTACGCGAAAGAAAATAGCCCTTACCGTTCATAAAAATTCAAAACAGACATGAAGCGTGGAAATTCAAAATCTGTGAAGAGGTGCCATGCGTAGCTGACGTGGATGGGACCCACCTTCAAAAAGGTCGCCTTCATGGTTGGCGGCCAACTGCATTCCCTCAACATTCAACAAGATAACCAAATCCTTTTCCATACAACAATTTTACTAGTTATTCTTTTCGTTTGAATTTTGAAAATGTTTTCGCAACCGAAAAATATGGCATTACTTAATAGAATATGTTAACATTTTATATTTTTGTAACAAAATGTTATTGCATATATGTGTTAAGTAGAGAATTTTCAAAATTGAAAGTAACAAATGATGAAAGCTGTAAAATTTATATGTATTAAGTCAGTATTTTTCTCTAATAAAATAAAGGTTTAATGTATCTACACCCCCTGAACTTGTTGAAAAATGGTCGTTGCCACCCTGAACTTTGAAATGTGACAGATAGATCCTTGTACTTGTCTAAAACGCGTCACTTTACCCATTTTATTGACCTGGCTTGCTACGTAAATGATCATAAAAATACATGCGCGTAAAGTATGTTGGTGGAATAGAAAATGAATACAAAAAATCTATAACATGCGTATTTTTACAATTCAAAATCATTAATATATGTTCTTGTTCTTCAAAACTTCATCTTTATTCTAAATTTTTTTTCAATTAATCATAATATTGTATCGATTCTTGACCCGTCATGTTCATCTTCATGTTCTTGAAGTTGATATTTTTACGAGGGGTAAAGTGACACGTTTTAGACAAGTACATGGGGTTATCTGTCATATTTGAAAATTCAGGATGACAACAACCCTTTTTAAACAAGTTTAGGAAATATAGAAACATTAAGCTTAAAATAAAATCACATGTCATGGATGTATGGATGTATGTGATGATGGGATGTAAAAGCGGTAGATGATAGAATGGGATAGTTGGATTAGGAGTTGCAGTCATTGCTGAGTCAGACTCAGCTTCCATTTTCTTCTTATTTCTTGCCTCCATTCTTTATTTGACTAATTCCATTCCATTCCACTAATTCAATTTTTATTTCAATTATCATTTTTTTTATTCAATTAAAATATTAAGTTAGCAATGTTATAATATCAAAATTCGTCATATCAATCTAACCAGAACCACTTCTACATTAACGTTTATACATATAATTTTCATATATACTTCACTTCAAATATACATTGTTCTAAATTAATCTTTAAATTTTTTATGCGGCTTCTTTTCAAACCGGAGTAAGCATTTTCAAATTGTTATAATTTTATTGTCATTATTATATACAGTTATATAACATATTTTGAATATTACCACTAAAATTAATTTCTTCATAAATATATGTAGTAGATGTCTTGACATATTGTTGGTTGATAAATGAGTTATTTAGAAATTAATTGCAGCAACTATTAAATTTATACACTACATTTATATACATAAATTATCATTGAACATATTGATATTATTGCGGAAAAATTTTGGATTTTCGCTAAATATATTTGAATCATTCACTATTAATAGATGTACTAATTTTACTAAATACAATTGGTTCAAATTCTATTTAAATCTAACCAAGTTTATCAATTTTTAACTGTTAAAATGAAAAGAAAAAAAGCTTATCTATTTTTTTTTGGATTGCATCAATACCCTTGTATTGAAGCCTCAACAAATATACACATAGTCCTAGCTCGTAGTACCGAGAAACATTTCTCTCTGCTTTCTAGATCCTTCCTCACCTCTCTAATTGTTTTGCCAACTCACCTGTACAGTTGTACAACTCAATTAGCATTGGCGGGAAGTTTGTTGTTTTTGTAAATGTACTAGGAATGAAATACTAGTACAAGGAAATTGTAACAATAAAATGGAAATTATAATAATAAAGAATTAGAGAAATTGAAGAAATGAAAATTGTATGGTATTTTGATGGTGTATTTGATGAATAAATTTCTTACATGTTTATAGTAAGAAAAGGGAGACAAAACATTAAATGAAATGAACCTACACATTAATAACATTAAATGTGATTGTCTAATGTGGGTTTAAAATATTAATGACATTTTGTAAATGTCTAATAATAATACACATCAATTATATAACAAATTATTTAACACTTCCCTGCGAATGGGACACTGCCTCATTAAAAACCTTACCAAGGAAAAACCCAGTGGGATAAAAAACCTTAGTTAAGGGAAAAAGAGTACATTGTTTACTCCCCCTGTTCGCAAGTTAACTGAAGATCCTTGAGACGACGCATTCCGATGCTATAAACTAGTTTCTTGAAAGTTGAGGAAGTTAAAGCCTTGGTAAAAAAATCTGCTAAATTGTTGCAAGAGCGGATTTGTTGAATACAGATTTCCCATTCTTTTTAAGATCATGAGTGAAGAAAATTTTGGTGAAATATGCTTTATTCTATCTCCTTTAATGTATCATTTCTTTAATTGAGCAATACAAGCAGCATTGTATTCATATATTATTGTCGGATTTTCTTTAGTCGTTACTTTTCCACATGCTTCTCGAATATGTTTGATTAATGATCTCAACCATACACATTCACAACTAACTTCATGAATTGCTATTAATTCTGCATGATTTGTAGAAGTAGCCGTAATAGTTTGCTTTATAGATCTCCAAGATATAGCTGTTCCTCCATATGTGAATAAGTATCCCGTATGAGATCGAGCTTTGTGTGTATCAGATAAATAACCAGCATCTTTATATCCAATTAATTCTGGCTTGGGTTCATATGAGTAAAATAAACCCAAATCAATAGTTCCACGAAGATAGTGCATTATATGTTTAATTCCATTCTAATGTCTTCGTGTAGGTGCGTCACTATATCTTGAAAACAAATTCACAGAAAATGCAATATCTAGCCTTGTATTATTAGCAAGATACATTAAGGCACCTATTGCGGTAAGATATGTTACTTCAGGACCAAGAACTTTTTCATTATTTTCTCTAGAATGAAAAATATCATTTTTCACTTCAAGTGATCGTACAACCATTGGGTTGCTTAACGGATGTGCTTTGTCCATATTAAAACATTTTAGGATCTTTTGTGTATAATTTGATTGATGCACCAAAAGCCCCTTTTCTAAGTGCTCAATTTGTAAACCAAGACACAATTTTGTCTATCCCAGATCTTTCATCTCAAATTCTTTCTTGAAAGAATTAACTGCTTTTGGAATCTCCTCTGGAGTTCCAATGATATTTAAGTCATCAACATATATTGAGATGACAATAAAATTAGATCCCGATCTTGTTATAAAAACACAAGGACAAATTGGATCATTTTTATAACCATCTTTCAATAAATATTCACTTAGTCGATTATACCACATGCGACCAGATTATTTTAATCCATACAATGATCTTTGCAACTTAATCGAGTAAAGTTCTAGTTTGTCACATTTTTCTAGCAATTTTAATCCTTCAATGATTTTCATATAAATATCATTATCAAGTGAACCATAAAGATAGGCTGTAACAACATCCATTAAGTGCATTTGTAAATTTTCTTGCACTGCCAAACTAATAAGATATCTAAAAGTTATTGCATCCACCACTGGAGAATATGTTTCTTCATAATCAATCCTGGATCTTTGAAAAAAACCTTGTGCAACCAATCTAGCTTTATATCTTACTATTTCATTTTTCTTTCTTATAAAAACTCATTTATAACTAATAGGTTTAACATCTTGTGGTGTTCGAACTACAGGTCAAAACACATTTCATTTTTCAAGAGAATTCAACTCTGCTTATATTGCTTCTTTCCATTTTCACCAATCACTTCTGTTTTGACATTCTTAAACAGATTGTGGTTCATGATCCATATTCTCATTTTCAATATCTACTACCAATTATAGGTAAAAATATGGTTTACAATCGTTTTATCTCTATTCCATCTTTTCTCATTATTGATATAATTTATTTGAATTTCTTCATTTTCAACAACTTTAGGTGTTTGTACTTCAGATGCTTGCACTTCTTCCGGATGTGTATCAACATTTATATCTTCAACAAGAGTATCTTCATTATCAATAAATCTCCTTTTTCTAAGATTTTTATTCTTTGAACCAATAGGTCGTTCAAGCTTTAAGCGTGTTAGAGTATTACTAGTAGGTTGTTCTTCAGGAAATTCAATACGAATTGGCGCATTTATTGCCGGTATATGCGATTTCGTTACTCGTTTAGGATTAGCAAGTGCATCGGGTAGCCGATTTGCTAAATTTTGAAGATAAATGATTCTTTGAACTTCAAGTTCAGAATCATTTGATGTAAGATCCATGTGAGAAAGTGATGGAACACTCCATATTAATTTCTTTTCCAAATTATATTTCTATTCTCTCCTCCTAATTTTGGGAAAGTGCTTTCATCAAAATGATAATCTGCAAAACCTGCAGTATACATATTTCCAGTTAATGACTGAAGATATTTAATTATTGAAGGAGATTCATAGCCAACATAAATTCTTAATCTCCTTTGAGAACCCATTTTAGTCCTTTGAGGTGGAATAATTGGTACATATACCGCACAACCAAAAACTCTAAGATGAGAAATATCAGGTTCATGATCATAAGTTAATTGTAATGGAGAATAATCATGGTAACTTACTGGTCTTAATTTCATAAGATTTGCTACATGCAATATTGCATAACCCCATACTGTACTAGGGAGATTTGTTCACATAATTAATGGTCGTGCAATTAATTGTAAACGCTTAATAAATGATTCTGCTAGACCATTTTGTGTATGAACATATGCTACAGGATGTTCAACTTTTATCCCAACTGACATACAATAATCATTGAATGTCTTAGATGTAAATTCTCCAGCATTATCAAGACGAATTGTCTTAATGAGATAATCAGGAAATTATGCTCGTAATCTTACAATTTGGGCAAGTAATCTTGCAAAAGTCATATTTCTTGATGATAATATACATACATCAAACCATCTTGTTGAAACATCAATTAAAACCATAAAATATTGAAATGGTCCACATGGTGGTTGAATCGGTCCACATGATGGTTGAATCGGTCCACATATATCATATTGAATGCGTTATAAAAACACTGGCGATTCAGTTCTAAAATTAACTTTAGAAGATTTTATTATTTATTCCCTTTACGAACAAGTAGCACAGAAAAATTTATTATGTTGAATAAACTTCTGGTTTTTCAATGGATGCCCATGTGCGTTTTCAATAGTTTTTTCATCATTATCAAACCAGGATGACCTAGTCGTTCTTGCCAAATTTTATAAGTATTTGAATCTATAAACTTCTGGTTTATTGTCAAATTTACCTCAATTATATTAATATATGTGTAGTACAAACCAGATAAAAGAGTAATATTTTTCAAGTATACATTTCTTACTTGAAATAATTTTTGTAATATAAAGACATTCTTTGTTGTCTTCCTTCTTAGTTTCAATATGATATCCATTTCTCCGAATATCTTTAAAACTTAATAAATTTCGGTGAGAATTTAGGGAAAATAATGCATCATTAATAATAAGTTTTGTTCCCCTTTGCAACATAATATTAGCTTTTCCGGAGCCTTCAACCATTTTTATTTTACCCGATATTGCAGTAACAATTGTTTCACCCATTTTTAGAGTTGAAAAATATTTCACCTCTTTAAGAATAGTATGGGTAGTGGCACTATCCACAATACATAAATTTGCTTCATTTACCTTGAGTTATATAATACCAGGAAAGAATTCATTTTCTTCATTAAAGAAATAAAGACAAGTTATTATTTATTCATAAAATAAAAATTACGTTAAACATAATAATAAGAAATATATATTTCAAATGCATAAAGTAAATAAATTATTATTATTCATATTTTTCTTTTCCACTAGTGCTGGGTAACAGAAAATCTTCCAATTCAATATTTGTCATATTAATTGGGTCATTATTGTCCAATAATAAATTAGTCTCCGGTTCAGCACTTTTCTTAAGATCGGCTTGGTATAAGGTCACTAGATGTTTAGCGGTTCTACAAGTTCGTGACCAGTGACTAGTTATATCGCATTTATAGGATTTATTCTCATTACTTTGATTGTTACACTTCTGGTGGCTATTATTATTTTTCCACTTCTGGTGGGAATTATTATTATCATATCCTCTACCACGGCCATGACCATGACCACGACCTCTACCTCGACCACAACCATTTATGTGGCCGCGTTCATTATGATTGTCATTATTACTATGAGCTATCTTATTTGCTTCTGGCCATGGATCTGTTCCTGTGGGTCATAATTCATGATTTTCAAATACCAATTGATTTCTTTGCTCAACTAAAATGAGAGCAGCAATTAATTCACTGTACTTCTTATAGCCTTGTATTTTATATTGTTCCTGCTGGACAACATTATTTGGATAGAAAGTGGAAAATGTCTTTTGCAGTAATTCATCATCAGATTTTGGCTCTCCACATAATTTCAAAATTGAAGTAATTCTAAAAAGTTCAGAATTATATTCACTTATAGAATTTTTATCTTGTAATCATAAGTTCCATTCATATCGAGCTCGTGTAGAGATACTTTCTTTAAGTGATCATACCTGTCTTTCAACTATTTTCACAGATCTGCAGGATCTTCAACAATCAGGTATTCTACCTTAAGTCCTTCATCAAGGTGACGACGGAGAAGAACTAGGGCCAATGCGTTATGTTATGCTAAGGCATTATTATTTTCAATGATACATCTTCAAGACCCAGTGATTTTAAATGTATTTTTGCATCGACCACCCAAGTTAAGTAGTTTTTCTCGGATACATCAAGAAGAGTAAAATCAAGATTTTTCAAATGAGACATATTTGAAAATAAAATCACACCTTACTTTAGGAATATTTGGTTGAATTTTTTATAGAGCAAAGTCGTGCTGATAACGTGTTGGAAATGTATTAGTAATGAAATACCAATACAAGGAAATTGTAACAACAAAATGGAAATTATAATCACAAAGAATTAGAGAACTTGAAGAAATGAAATTTGCATAATATTTTGATGGTGTATTTGATGAATAAACTTCTTACATATTTATAGTAAGAAAAGGGAGACAAAGCATTAAATGAAATGAACCTACACATTAATGACATTAAGTGTGGTTGTCTAATGTGGACTACAAATATTAGTGACATTTTGTAAATGTCTAATAATAATACACATCAATTATATAACAAATTATTTAACAGTTGTAACACATTCTTTACATTGTTTGTATTCCTGTTAGTATAAATACTAACAACGTTCTTCCTCAATTCAATGAAATACACTAATTTCCTTAATTCTCTCTTCTTAATCAATCTTGATTTCTAATATGATATCAAAGCGCGATCATGGGAGGATGAAAGAAATAAAAGAAAGCATAATGCACCATAATTTGAAGATTTCAATAATTTTGAAGTTTTCGGATCTAACAGATTTGAAGAAAATCCATAAACATATATGAGTTTAAAAGGAAATCATAATGAAGGAGGTTCCAACAATTCTTCGGGAAATGATAATCATGAGTTGTTCTAGTAAGTAATCTGCTAATTAAAAACAATTATCTTATCTGGAAACATGTTATGTTGCGAGTTCTTATTATTAAAAAGAAATTGAAGTTTATTGAATATGAAGATTTGCCTAAGAAAGATTCTCTAGACTATGAGACCTGAAAAGAGAATGATTGCTTAGTGATAGCATGGATCTTGAAGTTTATACATAAAGATTACGCATAATCCCTTTTTTGCATCATCAGCTTTATCTTTGTAGAAGGATCATGAGTAGAGACTTAGAGAGAGAAATTCTCCCATGATTTTAAACTAATGAGGCAATTACATAGCACAATGCAAGGATTTCAATTATTTTGTGCTTATTTTAGTACTTTAAAGCGATTATGGGATGAGATTTACATGTTAAGGCCAACTCTTGAATGCAAATGTAGAACGATGTCTGATTGTGATTATAATGCTTTCCAAAGAGTGATTGACATGACATAATAAGATAAGCTTATGGAATTTTTATCAGAATTACATGAGAGCTATAAGCATGCAATGAATCGAATTTTGCTCACTAAAAGTCTACCAAATATGAATAAAGCTTTTTTATAGTGTCTAAGATAGAGAAGTAGAAGGAGCTAACAACAGGTGCACAAATAGAGTTCGCATGTCAAGCAAGGGAACAACAACTACAATAACTATAACAACCAAAACACTTAAAATGATGTTGATAGAAGCAATGTGAACTTTGTAACAAATGGAGACATACCAAGGCTGAGTGTTTCAATGTTGTTGGCTATCCAGATTAATAAGGGAAGGTAATTAAGAAGAAAATGACAACAACAAAACTTTCAAGATCAAAAAACCCAAAAGCAAGATGCTTGTTATATCTGCAAAAACATATATATTGCAACAATAAGTGGAAAGTCACAGAAGACTCCTTTATTTGACATAGATTTAAAGGAAGATGAAAAGACATGTCATCACCAACAAAATGATACAAGAAATGTACCTCATGATGAAAGAAAAAGAGAAGGCGCACTCATCACCATCACCAGATTTCTCAACTTATACTGGTTTTTCTGGATTTTCTAAAAATGTATCTCACTTCTGTCACACTCTATGCAAGGAGATTTTGATTGGATAGTAGACAATGGGGCAACTAGCCACATGTGTCCACTATTATCAATATATTAGTCTTGTAAAATGATAAATAAGCTTCAAAATGTATTATTACCTGATGGTTCAAGTCAACGGTCACTTGCATAGGAGATATAAAGCTTATAATTCTGATTTTAAAAGATTGTTTGTATTTACCTACTTTTAAGTATAATTTGCTTTCAATTGGGTAGTTGTAGAGATAATCTAGCATTGTAGTTATGTTCAACTCAAAAGGATGTCTGTTGCAGGATCAAAGTACTAAAAGAGTTTTGGTTGTTGGGGAATTTAAAGAAGGACTATACAAGTTAACAAAGAAGTCGTTTTCAACAGATTTGCTGCAGAATGCAGAACTATAGTAGCTAGAAATGAAGTTGATAAATGCTTTACTAGCTTTCAAATTCAGTTGTAATGTCAAACATATGACACCTTATAATGGGCCATGCTTCAAGTAAAGTGTTAAAATATGTACCTAAGATACAGTTTTATAATGAAGAGAATTTTTATAATACTTATCCCATTGCAAAAACAACATAAGTTTTCTTTTCAACACAACAACATTAAAACCATATATAGACTTCAAAAGATTCATTGTGATGTTTAGGGCCCATACAAGAGACCATAAAAAATAGGAGCTTATTACTTCCATACTATAGTAGATGACTATATTAGAATGGTTTGGGTAGTTCTCTTGCAGAATAAGTCTTAAGTTTCCGGAGCACTTGAAGTTTACATCAAAATGGTTCAAACACAATTTAATGCTCACATTCGGACCATTCAAATAGACAATGGTACTACATTTGTGAATTCAAAGTGTAGAGCCTTCTTTCAATATATTGGCATAGTGCATTAAAAAACTTGTGCATACACCCCACAACAAATGGAGTGATTGAAAGAAGACATTAACAATTGTTAAACATAGTAAGGGTAATGTGGCATCAGTCTCAGATGTCCATAAGTTTTTGGGGTGATGTGATTATGCTAGTAGCAACTACAATCAATGTCTTACCAACCAAAATCTTGAAATGGAAAACACCTTTGGAGATTTTTCATAATCAACAATCAAACTATGACAAATTTCACACTTTTGTCTATGTCACTACAAAGATGATAATCTTCACGCCAGAGCCAAAATGGTAATAATTATTGGTTTCACAGAAGGAAAAACGGGATTCTAGGTACTGGATCTAAATTCTAACCACTTTATTATTTTTAGACATGTGATTTTTTAGGAAATAATTTTCCCTTTTAACAAAACAGAAGTTCTTGAAGTTGAATGGAATAAAACAAAATTTTCAAATGAAGATGTTGTCTCGCCAACAATTGAGAGAAGAATTTCAACTAGAGAGCACAAAAGCATTCCCGGCTAGGTGATTATGTATACTTAACTCAAACAGATTTCAATGAGTTACCAACAATGGAAAGTTTCTCTAGTCAACACAAACTTTTCATTACAAAAGTTTAAGCAGTTTAAGAATCAAATAATTTCAAAGAGGCTTGCAAAGATAGTAATTGGATTGCGGCCATAAAAATAGAATTGCAAGCACTAGAAGAGAGTCGAACTTGGATACATGTCAACCTACCACCAGATAAAAGAGTAATTAGCTGAACGTGGGTTAATAGGGTGTAATATAAATAAAATGGTGAAGTTAAAAGGTTTAATACAAGACTTATTGCCAAGGGATACAATCAAATAGAAAGTGTTGATTACCATGATTCTTTCAGCCTAGTAGTAAAGAATGTAACAATGAGAATTATATTAACCATTATTGGAGTAAGGAGTGACTAATTCACCTAATAGATGTGAATAATGCCTACCTTGAAGAGGAAATCTACTTAACTCCCTCCTGGCTATGAGAATCTTCTTGCAGAGCAATTATGCTAGCTTGTAAAATCCTTGTATAGATTAAAACAAGCTAGAAAGTAGTGATATCGTGAGATTTTAACAAAATTGCTTGAGTTTGGTTTTAACAGATCAATCAATGATCATTGTCCTTTTTATCAAGACTGATGATACAACATGTGTTTCAACCTATATGGTCATTTACGTTGATGACATTTTAATAACTAGCTCAAGTGAAGATTGTGTTTTGGCAATCAAGAATTAGCCTATTCACAATAAAAGATTTGGGGTGGTGAAATATTTCTTGGAAATAAATGTTGCAGGATTAATAAATGTTACAGTAGCTACAAAACCTTTTCCTATTGGTGTAAAGCTTGCAGAAGAGGGAGATTTATTTAGCAACCAAGAACTATATAGAAGGTTAGTTGGAAAGCTACTCTATTTGAACTTCACCAGACCTGATTTAACTTATATCGTACAACAACTTAGCCAATATATGCAAAGACCAACAAAACATCAATTCAAAGTTTCAATTCATGTGTTAAGGTGCTTGAAGGGAAGAAAACACGATGGTTCGCGTTACCAAAAACATAATGAAGAGGAGTTAGTTGTTAAAGATTACTGTGATGCAAACTAGGAAGCTTATACTGTTACTAGAAGATCTTGAACAAGTTATTGTGTCTTATTGAGATTAGCCACTATATCTAGGAAGACCAAGAAATAGAGTGCGATTAGTAGAATTCGGTAGAAGCTGAGCATAGAAGCAAGACTCAGGTTAGCTATGAACTTTAGTGGATCAGTTACTTATTAAAAGAGTTTGACATTAAGCTCCAAACATCAATTACCTTATTTTGTGACAATTCAGCAACACTGGAAATCTCTAAGGATCAAGAGAACCGTTGAGATTGATTTTCATAAGATAAGAGAACTAATTGTAGATGGTTTTATATTAGTAGAACATATCTCCTCCAAACAACAATTGGCTGACATCTTTACTAGGATACTTAGTCACTCATAGTTGCTTCCAAGCATAATATCTTTAGGCATGGTTTCAAAAAAGATACTTCAATTTGAGGGGGGAGTATTGAAGCCACAACATATATCAATCAAGTTGGTAGTACAGAGAAACATTTCCTCTACTTGCTAAATCCTTTCTCACCTATCTAATTGTTTTTCCAAATCACCTATACAGCTGTACAACTCAGTTAGCATTGGCGGAAGTTTATTGTAACAAATTCTTTATACTGCTTGTATTCTAGCTTGTATAAATACTAACAGCTTTTCCTCAATACTCAATTCAATGAGATACAATAATACCCTCAATTCTCTCTTCTTGAAAAATCTTGAATTCTAAAATCCCGAACTTGTCCTTAAACGTCTATTTATTCTCTAAACTTGCAAAAAGTACATTAATATGCCCCCATTTAATGCCACTTATCAGTTTCTTGTTAAGAAGAGAAAATGACATATTTGAAAAGTCAAGCTAACTAGAATTTGACAAGCAATATTAAGAGGGAAAACTAGTAAACTTTTTATAAGTTTATGAAGTTATTTGAAACTTTTAAAAATTTAAGTGTAAATAAGCGTTAGGGTTAGAACTATTCATCAGACGGGCTGTGCAGGATTTTTACTAAAAACATTAACTCAAGCTTAGTCCAAGCCCATATTTTAGAGCATCAGGTTCTGGTTTGAGTCAAGGTTAACCCAATTCCGACCTAAGCACATGAATAATTTTTTTGTTATAAATTTGTTATTAAACTGAACATAACAAACAAAATAATCAAAAATTATATTTAAATTTTAAATATATTTACATTATTTACTTTAAATCTTTAATATTTAGTAACATATATTATAATCAATCATACAAATTTAATAAAACAATTAAAAGTTCAAAGTATTATAAATTTATATATAAATGAATAAAATTATTTATTGGATCGGGTTTGGGTAGGGCTTGAATTGAGTTTGTATAAAAACCAAGCTCAATCCATAAAATTTAGGGTTTTGACGGACTTAGATCGGACTTTTTTAAAAATGAGTGTCCAAGTCCGGTCCATTAAAACAGGCTCGGACCGGAATTCCCACCCGCCAATAGTTATATTGAGAGTCAAATTCAAGTCCCTCTGCATTAACCTTTATCATTATATGAGATCACATACCTAGGGGTGTGCAAATGGTTTGGTAACCGAATTACCGAACAGAACCAAACTAAAATAATAATTTGATTCGGTTATTTTAAAAATTAAATTCGGTTCGGTTGACAAAATCTTAATTATTTCGGTTTTCTGATTGGTTCGGTTTTATTGTGTGAAAAATAATGGTAACCGAACCGAACAGAAATAAGTGGTGGACGAAGGGTATTGATTATTGTTAGCTATATATTTGTATTTAGTTTTGGAGTTACAACAGTTTAAGTTGATGAAACAATAAGTATTTGTAGTATTTATTTTGGATTTGTATTTTGGATTGAAGTTTTTGAACTTTGAATTTTAGTTTGAGCATATTTGATATGATTGAATCATCATAGTACAAAATGCATGTTATTTGATAAAATTTTGGTTCAATTCGGTTTTTAACCGAACTAAATAATTTTTTCGGTTTGGTTAATTCGGTTTCGCTTCTTATTCGATTTGGTTCGTTGATAAAATTTTTCTTATTTGATATTCGATTAAATCGATTCGGTTCGGTTTCAACCGAATGCTCACCCCTACGCATGCCCATTCGTTATTAGTTAGGTACTGTGAGCAATAATATCCTTCGTTTTAGTACTTTTTTAACTAATAAATTAATAATAAAAAATAATACTTCCTCCATCTACTAAATATTATTCGTTTTAACTAATTCACAGTTTTTAAGATAACAATTAACCGAATGAGGTGATTTACTAATTTACCCTTTCATAAATATCATACTCTATTTTTAAGACTTCATTAATATGTTTAAATGTTGATTTCTATCCTCTTCTCATATTGTTATTGGATACTAAAATATAATTATCTTGGAAGTTGAATAAATTAATAGGGGTATGAATGGAAAACTTAGAGAAAAAGCACATTGAAAATACAAAATGACAATAAAAAAGGGATATCAAAATTACTCTAAAATTATAATATTTAGTAGAGTGAGGGAGTATTTCTAATTACTAAAAAATATCATTAATATCATTAGTTTTTGTTTGTAAAGTGTAATTAGGTGGCTAATTTGGATTGGAACAGCAAAAAATGACCTCATTAGCTAATCCTATCGCCGTCAGAAGCCTGCAAATTTGCCTGCCCGTTGTGTAATTTTTTAAAGATTCACCTAAATATTTATTATATTAATAAATTAGTAATATATATATATATATATATATATATATATATATATATATAATATTAAAATTATTAATACGTATGATGATACGTGGAATTCAGGAGTAATAATTAATGGGGATGGAAGCATGATTCTTGGAATATATTCTTTTCATTTATGTAGTTTTTGTCTTTGATATTTATATTAAATTTTAATGATTAAGCTTTCGTTACTATTAATTTTGTAGTGCATTTGTTGATTATTTAACAATTAAATTAATTTAGAATAAAATTATTTCTAAACGTTTATAATAATATTTTTGAAATGCTTCATCTATTCAAATCTAATTATGAATCACAATAATTTTTTAACAAAATAACTGAGAGTTCTTAAATACATCATAATATAATATTAGTGTGTAATCTAAAATGATAAGTGATCGTAATGAAAAAAATAAGGACCAACTAATGCATTATATGCACATGCATATATCATCATCAACAAATTAAATCATGCAAAGTACAAGCTCTTGATAAAAATGAAATGCAATTAGTGAGAGAGATATGTGCATTATTATTTATTTAAATTAATGGAAGATGCATAATTTTGTTAGGTAACATTCTAGCCATATGTATTGTAATTAATTGTTTTCTTGATATTTTATGATTTATATTTACGAGCATAAGCTTATTTATATATATTTCCCTCACACAAAATAATTCACAGTTTATTAAAATCTATCAACTATCTATTTATCATTCTTAAAAAAAATACTCCATCGATTCAAATAATTATAGAACAACTGTTAGAGTGTAATTCGAACTTTTAAGATGGTTTTGTTGAAAATTTGTGAAGAATCTCATATCAAAATAAAATCATGTTATCTCCAACTACAATTCAATTAAATTAGGTTCAGTTAAGTTCGGTTAAGTTAAGTTAAACAATTCAATTAAATTATGTTAAGTTAAGTTAAGTTAAGTTGAGTTCAGTTCAGTTCAGCTATATGTAGTTATAAATATACACTGAAATAAATTCAGTTAAGTTCAGTTAAGTTAAGTTTAGTTTAATTCAGATTTTAAAAGTTGAAGAGAACATGACCTAAAGAAAATTAAATAGTAGTTTATATGTGATGTAGATTGACCATGAACACAAGGCAATTGGTATAGGGTCTGTTCTATACCTCAAATACCCTTTTAGTAACATGACCTAATGAAATTGCTTATTTGGTGTATCACTATATGCTTATTTGGTGTATGATCTATTTAACTTTAATACATAAAGTGTCTATCTAACAACATAAAAAATGTGAAACAACTATATTGTCATTTGGAGAATGGGTATGTTTTGTTGATCATGCATAGAATTGTTGATCATGCATAGAATTGCCGATCCTCAATGGTCTTTTATGTTATCGTATTAAAATTCGATATGTTAGGTACCAAATAAGCCAAAGTTGAATACGTCAGGCACCAAATAGGCAATTTCAATAGGTCAGACACCAAAAGGGTAATTGAGGTATAAAACATACTCCAAAAAGGTATTTAATCCATTTAACTGCACTTGTATGATCTATCAACTAATCAACATTGCCATGCCCTATCTATTCTATACAAATTTTATACCTCTATAACATATTAATAAAAAATTGCCGCAACTAAGCATACATTTAAATTTAAAGAAAAAGTCACACCCTTTGAGCGTAACTCAAATATGAAACATTTAGAATTCGTAAGTTCATTCTTAACCATTAAGTTAAGACATTGATCAGTATAACATATTTTTATATATGTTATTGTTTATAATATATAATTTAATATATATGTATGATCGCATTTTTAAAAATTACAATTCACTCGTGAATTGTGTCAATATTTAATTCTTTCAGTCGTGGATAAATATATCTAATTTTTATAATTGTAAAAAAATTTCTTTATGCATAAATTTGAACATTTGTTAAGATACTAATATCTCAACTTTAAAATATTTTTACTGCTTTTAGAAAGTGTATATATATTGCTTCTTTATTTTTTATAAAGGACAGTGCACGGTGTTGATTAAATTATGAATGAAGAGCTGATAATATATTATTAAAACAATTCACAATAAATAGTCAATTGGTGTCAAAATCATCCACCATTCCACCTCTTAATGGTTCCAAAATACTTTTCTTTCTAAAAGAAAGAAATAATAATTGTATCACTATTAAAAGCCAAATGTAGGACGATGTATGCAATTTTGTATCATTATATAAGAAAATATATACTTATCCTGTAAATGATTGGATACTCATTGTCCTGTTCCTCCATAGCCATGTATATGAAATGAACTAATAAACCTCTATTCATACGTCACTCTGCATTTTTGTATTAATCAAATTCTTATATTATCGTATGCATTCGGGTCAATATCATGTTAAAATAATTACTAAAATATCAACCACAAACATAAATCATTATCATATTTACTCGTTATTAAAATAAAAAAAGTCTAAAATAAAAATATGTGATAAGATTATTTCACAAAAAAATGAAATTATTTCAAAATTTTAGAAATAAATGATAAAATATATCTTTTATAGAAATTAATATATAATCAATTCATTATTTTTATAATAAGTATAAAAAATATTCATTTAATTATGATTTTTTTAAAGTTTAACATCATTGAAAAATAGTTACATTTTAAAAAATTAGTAGGTTTAAGAGATCTTTGATTTTGTTATGTTTTTAAAACTTTATCATTTTTTATTACAAAAATAATTTGCATGTTTAAATTTTTTAAAATTTATGAGTGAATATATTTTTATTAGCCAACATACAAAATTAAGTTCAAAATGAACTGTACTATTCTTTAATATGATATAATTTAATATTGAAAATAATTTATTTACTAACTTTTAAAAGCATACATATTGTTCCGGTAAAAAAAATTAATAGTAACAATTTAGAACTCAATAAACCACAAATCATGTTTTTGTAAGTTTGCTCTAAATAAATAAACAAATATTTATACTCCGATATATAGTTTTACAAAGGTATCAACAGCGTGGCATTTATGTCTTTTCGCCGTGGTAGTCGCAATCAGCAATAAATACTAAATAGTAGATTTAACTATTAAATACTAAACAAGAAGCATGTTGTATGTAATTAGGGTTGAAAATGGGGTTTATTGGGGTGGGGAATGTATTTTCCATCTTCATTAAGGTTTTGGGGAAAAAAATCATTTCCATCCTCATTAAGGTTGCGAGGATTTTTTGTACCCCATTTATTAATGGAGAATCCCCATTCCCCAATTCCTCATTTTAAAATTCCATACAACGAAAAAATTCATATCAAAACTTCACAAGAAAAAATAAGAGCTCAAACCAAATTTGTTTTAATATTTCAATACTAAATAAATTTAAATACTTAAAACATTATTAACAAGTTCAACACTAAATTGTGCGAAATAAAAAAAATGTTCCATATATTAAATTGAAAGTGATTAATATGATATAAGAATAAAACACTTCTTCTATGAACCCATAACTAATATATCCAACATTACTATAAAAAAATCATGTTAACAAATTCTAAACATAAAAAAATATTATAAATTATTTTATGTTTCGGGGAATATTCGGTGATTCTCCAATGGGCCTTATCAGGGTCGGGTTCGAGGAATTTCGAGGTGGGGAATGGATTCCTCATTCCCATCTCCATTAAGGATTCGGGGATGAAATATTCCCCAAATATTCCCCATCCCCACCTCACGGGGAATCTTATCGGGGATTCCCCGTCCCTATTGAGGCGGATCCCCATCGGGTTCGGGGAATCCCCACCCCGTTTTCATCCCTATGTATGTTTGATGCGAATTAAATTTTGAAGTTGACAAATAAAGAATCATAATCGGTCTTAAACCTCATTTAGTTGAACATAAAATAGTTCACTTTCACATAATTTCATGAATTTGAGAAGTCAAACTTCTTTTACCAGTTTGTGATAACTTCATATAAGAGAGAGAAAAATAAAATAAATTACATTTTTAAAAGTTAAATTAATCATAAACTGTCATGTCGTATTAACGGGATAAATTTGTACATTTTACAAATTTAGAGACTATGTGAAACTTTTATAAGTTTAGGGGATAAATGTACATTTACAGTCAACTATAAGCGGTGATGATCACCACGCAACTTATTATAAGTAGTTCAAAAATTATATAATAAACTATCATCACGATAACATGATAAAAACCATAAAATTAAAATATACTAAATCATAAAACCATGAAAGTAATCAAAATAAAAGTAATCGTTAAAATGTGTATGTTCAACTTTATAAAGGTTATATTCTTGAAAAAAAATGTGAGTGTTAAATTTTGTATCCAAAATAAATACTATAGCCTCAATAAATTACTATTCCCTCTAGTTCCTAATATAAGTCATTTTAGATTTTTCATCAAAACCAATAAGACATTTAATGTACTATAAAATGACTATTTTATCCCTTTTACTTTATAACAAAATTCTCTATCTTCTTAATTACTAACTTATAAATTAATCTACACTTAATCTCTTTCCTAATTAATGCAAGGGTATATTAGGAAAATCTTGTTAAAAAATGCATTGATATTTTAAAATGATAAATATTAGGAACCAAGGTAAAAAGTCTAAAACGACAAATATTAGGAACCGGAGGGAGTAATAATAAAACAAATATTCAATATTGAAATTAAAAGATCATCTATAATTTAACAAAAGAAAGGTTTAATACATAGTTTATCCCCTAAATATGTGTATTGTTATATGCTTTGCAACTTAAGAAGGTTTTTTTTAGAAATATGAACTTTCAATTTTCTAGGAACATAAGATTTGAACCTAGAACCCCACATTCTTATTCTATTTTGGGAGGTGGTGTGACCACTATACGAAAAACTAGTGGTTACGGCTTGGGAAGTCATTCGTATGATGATAATTAATCTTTTAGTAGTAAAGAAATGTACGTAATTAGTGTTCTAAATGAGTTGTTTATGACAACTCTGAAAGCCTAAGTTACTCATTGTCTTAGATTGTGTCATTAAATACATATACATAAATGATAGATAAAAAAATAAGTTTTTTTAATTGATTGTTGAGGATCTTCCTCTACTTTGCCTTTTCCATCTCCTTAATTTTTAACTTTTAAGGTGATCTTGTAACTCCGTTAACATCTAAAAGTGTAACTCCCTGGTACATAAACTAGACAATAGTGAGTTGCGCAATGCCATGTGTCGGCTTGAAAACCCAAATAATAACTTCATCTTCTCCGAATTTCCCCTTTTATTCCACCCTAAAACTTAAAAACCTTACTGTCACCCATGACTAACCAATTGCAACGAAATCCGAAAACAAAGCTCAAGTTCAAATCTTTGTCGACCTATGCACTCATAATCATTAATAAATTTCTGATTTTCGAAAGAAAGAAGCTTGCATTTGCGTGAATTAAATTACTGAAATATCGATCCCATTCGAAACAAGATAATAACATTTTAAATTTCTCAAACAATTTTTTCTTTCCGATTGATGTAATTGTAATTCTAATAAACCATATTTGTTGAAGAATTTTTGTTTCTCCTATTCAACTAAACTCTCCTCTTTCTATACAAATCATCTATTCCACATCAATTAACTCTATTTTAAACATCTATCTGATACTGATACTAGCTTGAAAGAATGACAGGGGGCTGAGCTCGGTTGATCACGATGACCGGAGGTGGTGAGGTGAAGTGGTGGGAGAGAAAAGTGTAGTGGTGGGTGTTAGATGTGATCGATCCAAACAGTGGGAAGGAGAAGTGAGGTTGATTTTATTTTTTATGGTCAAAAGCCAAACAATTTCAGCATTTTTAAACTCACGTGACACGTTTTTCGGTCATTACTTGTCGTATGCCACATCAACTTCAGGTTAAATTGAAAGTTGAGGGTTACAAGGACGGAAGGTGTAAAGTTGCAGCACTTATGAGCTCGCACCATTATCCTAATTCCTAGCCACATACAAATCTTTTTAAAAAAAAGGCCAGCTGCATCGTTATCTTCTTTTAACTTGTTAACAAAAGTTGAATGTCACTCCTAACTTGTAAAAGGATCAGATATTCTCTTCAACTTGGCAAAAATGAACCACTTAATCCCCTCAATGTTATGTGTCTTAATATGATCGGTTTGACATTTCAAAGATGTCATTTGTTTGTTTTTCTCTCTGCAATAATGATTGATGTTATGGCATATCCATGAACTTTTATGTTTGTGATTCAACATATTGTTGTTGAGATTGAAGAAAACATAGGTTGAAAATTTATTTTTTATTTTTATCACTCTATCCATCCAAATTTAAATGTCTTTTTAACATTTTCATCTCTTCCTAAAATAATTATCATTTGTTGATTTCTTCTCTCTTTCTTCCAATTTTACCTTTATTTAGGGGTGGACTCAAGATTAAAAATGAGGGGGGGCTAATTTAATATATAAGAAAATACAGTATTAAATAGATATAAAATAATTCATGTTATTGTTACAGATGTAAAAAATATAATAAAACCTTTGTAACATATAATTTGGTATGTAGCTTGGTTGGTTGGGTGACTAGTCTCAAATGCCTAATGGTTTGGGTTCGGATCCTAAAATGTGCTAATTCATTAATTTTTTAGAATATCAAAGCTGAAAACGACGTCGTTTAAGTATTGTAAAATAATCTTCAAAAATGAAAGTGAGAAGCTAGGATTCAAACCTCCAACACTTAGGGGTATTAAGCCTCCAACTATCCCTTCCACTACTATTTCATGTCACGTAATATACCTATTTATTAAATATTCTAAAACTTAGGAGGGCTAGAACCCCTTTTACCTACCACCTGGGCCCGCCCTTGCCTTATTAATTACAACTAATTTATTCTCTATATTTAAGGAATTTATTTTATCTCTCTTTCAAATCTATTCATATTAATGACAATAAATTAATTTTGCTATCTTTGAGGGATTTATTTCACCAATCCACCTACAACCCCCCTATCCTTTCAAAAGGATACCGTAGCTCCCTATCCTTTCAAAAAGAGCACCTCCTGGCTCTCTCCATCTGACGTGGTAGCTGACGTGGCATGCTTTGACTTGGGCAGCGAGCGTTGACTTTTTTTCATCTTCTTCATTTGAAATTTCTGCAAATTTTGAGGTTTTTACTTTACATATTTTTTATTTCATCAAAATGAAGAGATTTTTAACAACTATTTCGATAAAGATGGTTCATTTTTTCACCAAGGAACTTAGAGAAGCAAAGTTTAGTAAGTTTCATTAAGTTTTGAAGATTCGGTATTTTCTGGAAAATTTTTTGGGAAAATTCATGCATTTTCCGAGAAAATTCATGAGTTTTCCATTTCCGGGAAACTCATGAATTTTCCTGGAAAACTCATGAATTTTCCCGGAAAATGCATGAATTTTCTCGGAAAACTCATGAATTTATGGAAAAAAAAAATTGACTTACCTCTTTACTTTTCTTTTACCTCTTTACTTTTCTTTTCATTTCCTTTCTTATCCTCCCAAAAAATCCAAAAATAAAACAACTCAAATGACATTTATACACCATTTCAAATCTATATAGGTTTGATGATGAATTTGATGTTTTGATTTGGTTTTGAGAAAAGATACGGATTGATGAAGAAGATGATAGAAATGTAAATTTGAAAAATTAAGGGGTTTTAATGAAATTGTTTTGGGGACTTTTTTGTAACTTTTACCATCAATTCCATGTGTTAATCTATTATTGGGTTGACTTTTCAACATTGTACCATGTATGGGATACTGTGTCTCATTCTCCTACCTGAGAGTGGTTTAGTCTGATTGAAGGAGTCGGGAGGTGCACTTTTTCAAAGGAGAGGGAGCTATGGGGTTCTTTTGAAAGGATAAGGGGGCAGTAGGTGGATCAACGAAAGGTGAGGGAGCTATTGATGCATTTGGCCTAATTAATAACAATAAAATTCCAATATAATCACATCACCAAATTTCAATTGAAAATTTTTTTGAGATTCAAATTGACAAAAAATGGGAATAATCGATGCGAGCTGTGCGCAGGTAAAAGTTCGTGAATTTGATCTTCATTTTGGCACGATAATCATTTTTCATTTATAAATTTTAATTTCAATAATTGAGTATAATAAGGATAAGGAAAGAATAATTAAGATAAAATGAAATTATATAGATATTAAATATAAGGAAAGATGGTTAAAGAGGAGATAACCTATTATTAATCAATGTAATAAATATAAAGGGTTAATTTAATCTTTTCATATGAATTCTTAATTCCAGGGTAAAATTCTAAAATGATATTTAAATTGGGATGGAGGGAGTATTTTGTATCATGTTTAGTATTTTTGTGATGTGTTGCATTTTCCGTGCAGAGTTTTAACTCCGGTTTTACGTTTGAAGTAAAAATAGTCTATGTTAACCCTCTACAAATCAAACAGTTGATTCTTTGACATGTAGGAGAATTTAACTTCATGCTTGTCTACCTTGATTAAAACTGTTATTGCCTTTTATTGATATAACGGGTTATAATCTTCTGTAAAAAAAATAATTAAGATTAAGATGTTTACTGGGACAAAAATAGTAACAAAGCATGATGGAAATTGGTATAATGGTGGGCTTAATGCCACAAAATAAGTCAATGGAAGCAATAAACGTGAAGTTGAATTAAGATAAGACTAAAGAGTATTACATTTTTATTCAAAATGTAATTAAATCTTTACCACATTTGTGTGAATGGATGATATATGATTGCATCACTGCTTACAAATATGTTTCTAAATACGCCACAATACAGTTGGACAATTCCTATGGACTTTTATGGGCAAATATATTTTCAAAGTACCAAGACGGAGTTTAAAAAAGGCTTATGTTTTTCATTTCGGATCTTCATCCCATTTTTATTTTCATAAATCTTTTTTCATACGCATAATATAAAATAAATTTTATCATTAGAAGACGTAAAATATTTTTCCCTGGTACAATTTTCACTCTACCTATTACTACTATTTCTACCTCCTCCTCAACCGACATTTATTATATAAAATGTATAATGATTTACTAGGTTTATTTCACAATAAATCTTTAAATAATAATTTGTTATTTTTTAAGACTTATTTATGTTTACATAATTCATGTTTTACTTGTTATACAATTTCGATGCATATTCTAATTGAAATTTTTTAAAATTTGTGTGGTTGCATTTACATTAAAAAGATAAAAGAAATCATTGCTCATCTTCGACGTGACTTAGGCTAAGACATTTGTTACATCTAATTGAAAATATTAAAGCATAAATAACTATTACTATATTGCACATTCAAATATGTAGTTGAATATATTTTTCAACTCTGTAATCAAACATAAAAAAATATTCTTCTATTAAAGTTAAATACATGAAAATGTTTTATTTTTTGTAAATTTTTAGCATAATATTTTCTTCTACAAATTATTTTCTGGCAAACAAAAAGCTCTAAATGACGACAAAAAATTTATATAACTATTTGTTTAAAATCAATAAAAAAAGTATGCTTTTATATTTAAGTTGAAATATAAATAATTTCTTTTAACTGTTAAAAAGGGTTTGATTATTAGATTTATAAGTATAAAATCTCTAGACAGATAACATATTTCTTTATGTTACAAATCCCGAGAGTTGATTGAGAGATCAAGCTTGAAATGCTACATTACACTATCATACACCATCATACAATAGATTATGGCTTAATAGTTTGTTCGTTTCCGCGGTAAAAGTTATTACAACTATTGCAAGCTTTATGTGCATTTTACCCCTTAATGTACTATAAATATGTAGCTTAATCAATGAATTCACTAAGCTTTTCAGGTAAATCTCCTTTGTTATATTCTAGCAATGTATTAGAGCAGTTTTCGTGATTATGATGAGAAAGAAGAGATACACCATTCATTCACATGAAATTGAAGATCCAAATCAGTTTGAAGGTTTAATAGCTGAAAATTCTGAATCGAAAACACACAACATAATGAAATTCAAGGAGAAAGAGGTTATGATCATTCTCATCATCACAAGATTCTGAATCAGAAACGCACAAAAGAATGAATACTCAAGAAGAAAGAGATTCTGATCATTCTCATCATCAGAACATCGATAATCTTGGAGCAGTATTACTTTACCTGGAGGCATTCCATGATTCATTCTTTAACAGTAAAGAAGAAGCTCAAGTTTTTGGAATCAGAGAAACCACCACCGGCGAAGGATTCAGAGGATTATGAATCTTGGAATAAATTGATTGCTTAGTGACATCTTGGATCTTGAATGCGATTCATTAAGATCTTGTGGATTCTTTTATTTTTGCGAGCTCAATTAAATCACAATGGGAGTAACTGGAACAAAGGATTGAGATAAGAATCAGCTAATGATTTTTCAGAATAAAAAAACAGAATGAAATAGTTTTACAAGGTAACATGAATGTTTTCTCTCACTACCCAAGGACATTATTTGCATGCAAGTGTGGATCTGTGATTAATTGCAATTGCAATGCTTTTAAACACATGAATGGTAATAAAGGAACATAGTCACAGAATAGAGGAAAGATTCCATCCATCATAGGAAAAGAAAATGTTGCGAAAGGTGATGTTAAACAAGATCCTCTTTCTAATCTTAACTCGGGTGAGGAAGATGATCATGTTGTTCTCGCAGATTACATGATACAGGAGATGTACAAATTGCTCAAAGGAAAGGAGAAAATGCCACTTTCATCATAGTCCAACAATTCAGATTTTTCAACCTTTACTGATTACTCAGGTTTGTTTGGTAATGTATCTCAACCTTTGAGAGATGAATCCTCTTATTGGGTAATTGAATGTGGGTAATTGGTCATATGATTCCTTATTGATCTTTTTTTTTGAATCGTTGACATGTATATGATAATCAATTAACCATATTATATGATGGAAAGAAACAATCTATAATCAATATAGGAGAAGTACAATTATCACCTGATCTAACACTTAAAAAAGTCTTGCATCAAGCTGCTTTCAAGTATAATCTTTAATCAGTTGGACAGTTGTTGAAGTAGTCACATATTACAGTGACTTTCTACTCATTACACTGTAAATTGCAGGACTAGAGAACTAACAAGTTAGGGGGTTATTCAAATGACTTATAAATTCTGACCAAAGATTCATTTTCTCAGGAAAGTAGCATAAATATGAAGGAGAGTTCAATAGTAGATTTTATAGTAATCATGTATGCAATATGATAAATAAATTGTCATATGTATGGCATTTAAGGCTAGGCCACATATTAGATGAAGTATTGAAACATATTCTAGCTGTTATGCTACATAAAGATAATTTTGAATGTAACGTTTAACCTGCAGCCAAGCAACACATGATGAGTTTTAATAAAAGTCATATATCTTCTACTTATAAAATACAATTAATACATTATGATGTATGGTGGTCTTATGGAATTTAGTCTAAAATAGGAGCTTAGTTCTTCCTGACAATTGTAGATTACTTTCGGTAGGATGACTTGGACAGTGTTATTGCAGAGCAAATATCTCAAGTTTATGGTGCACTTGAGGTGTTTTTCAATAGTATGGAGAGACATTTTGAGGAAAAAATTTAAACCACAAGGACATACAATGGTATTGAATTTTCCAATTCAAAAATGCAAACAATCATTCCACAACAAAGGGATCATGCACCAAAAATCTTGTGTTTACACTCCATAGCAAAATGAAGTTGATGAATGCAAGCACATGCAAGTTTTAAATGTTGAAATAGCTATTCTACATTAAGCTAAAATTTCAAAGCAGTTATGGGAAGAGACAACTTTGATGGCAACTTCTATCATCAATGTTTTACCAAGTAAAATCTTAAAATGAAAATCACCAATTTATAGATTTTTTGTAAAAATGCAGACTATAGCATGTTTCATCCTTTTGGATGTCTATGCTGCTTCACAAATACATATCCACGTGAGGATAAGTTCACATCAAGAGCAAACTCTATTGTTTTCATTGGTTTTGCAGAGGGACAAAGGGGCTATTATTGTTGAGTATACAAAGTAATAAGTTTTCGGTTTCCAAGTATGTCATCTTTTATGATGAACAAAATCTTTTTAACAAAGAAATTTTCCATGATCCAGATACATCATCCTCAATAAAGTTAATTCAATCTGACATTCTACCTAAAAAATCAACAGATTTACAACCAACTAGAGTTTCAGCCAAAATTAAAAAATCAATTGTTTGAATGCAAGATTACACATGTTCAACACAATAATCCAATACTGATACACTTCTCATTAATTATTGTTCAACTGAATTCACACAGTTTGTAGGAAATGTTAAATCAGAGAAGGAGCCCAAGAACTATGTTGATGCTTGTAAAAACCCTAGATGGGCGCCGGCCATGGAAGAAGAATTACAAGCATTGGAGCAAACTGACACTTGGCAACATAAAGTTTTCCCAGAAGGGAAGAGAGCAATTAGCTCTAAATAGGGTTTTCGAATTAAGTATAAGACAAACGAGGAAGTGGATAGATATAAGGCAAGGCTAGTAACATGGATTATCATAAATCTTTCAACCCTATTACAAAAACTATAACTTTGAGATTGATGTTGGCATTGGCAACATTAAGAAATTGGACTCTACACCAAATAGATGTCAATACTGCATATCTCCATGGAAATCTTATTATAGAAGTGTACTTAATGCCATCATCGGGATATCATAAATGTTCTAATGATCATGTTTGTCAGTTAATTAAGTCTCTCTATGGCTTGAAACAAGTAGGCAGATAGTGGCATAGGAAGATATCATCAACATTGTTGGATTTTAGTAGATACATCAATGATTGTTGTTTATTCATTAGGATTGATGAAAAAGGAATATCAACTTATATAGTTGTGTATGTTGATGATGTACTGATCTCAAGTCCTGGTGAAATTTCAGTTTTGAAATTTCATAATTACGTGTATAGTCTCTTCACTGTCAAGGATTTAGGGCATGTGAAGTATTTCCTTGGAATTCAAATTGCAAGGGTGGAGGAGGGCTTGATATTATTGTTAAGAGAAATACATATCAGAAATGATTTATGATGCAGGAATAGACACAACTAAGACAACACCTAGTTCTCTCCCATTAGGTTACAATTTAGTTGAGAAAAGTGAAGTATTTGAAAAACCTAAATTATACAGAAGAATAGTTGGAAAGTTGTTGCTAGGCTTGATATTGCCTATGTAACTAAGCAACTGAGCCAGCAAATGCAACAGTTCACTAAGTGTCAATTTCAGGCAGTTCTACATGTTCTAAGGTACTTGAAAGACATCATACATTATGGCCTTATGCATCCAAGGTAAAAAGAAGACAATTTACAAGTCAGTGCATATTATGACACAGATTGGGGTGCTTGTTTGGAAACAAGGAATTCATTGACTGGTTTTTGTGTTTTCCTTGAAATATCATTAATCTCTTGGAAAACCAAGAAACAAAGTGTAGTTAGCATTTCCTAAAGCATATATTCCCGGTAAAAAAATATGCTATATGAAAAAAGAAAATAGCTCTGGACATCTCAAGTGTCCCATTCAAATGCACTTTTCATAGATTAGAATTGGACAAATGTATTTTATTAGGGTTGTAAAGCTAAGTCGAGTTTGAGCATTTTCGTGTTCGTTTGTTTAATTTTTAAACAAACACGAACCGAGCCAAGCTAGAATTTGAGCTCAAATTTTGTTTGTGTTCGTTTGTTTAAGTGTTCGATTGTTCCCGAGTTGTTCACAAATAACTCAGTTATTTTGTTTGTGAACAATTCGCAAATTTTGTTCGCGAACTTGCTCGTTTGTTTTTTTTCGTGAACAACTATATTATCAATTCAATTTAATACATAATTAAAAGTGACTAATAAAATTTGGTTGAGTAATATTATAAGTATTAGTTTAATTTTATATAGCTATACTTTATTTTAAATTCTATAAAACTTTTGTTTTGACATGTAATAATAATAATCGAGCTAGTTTACGAACATTAATCTAGCCATTTCAGGAACATGTTCGCTAACCTTTAATCGAGTTTGTTGACGAATTAATGAGCCGGATTTTGACTTGTTGATGTTCAGTTCATATATAATTCGAGTTATAAAATTATATTCACGAACTGTTTAATTATAAATGTAATCGAATCGAATCATCGAATTGTTAACGAACAGTTTGGTTTATTTAGATATCTCATTTTAATATAATATAGAACGAGCATGACCCATGTCCGTTAAGATCCAAGAATATAACAAGTTGGACTGAAATTTTACTGAAGAAAACTAATTAAGGCTATATATTGTAAGAATTCGATTGTCTTGCTATCTTTTTGTTTTTATTTGATGTATTGTCAATCCCGTGAATATACTTATTCACTTAATTTTCAAGTTCTCGGATTTACAAACCTCATAACATCATTTATTTTATATTTATCTTATTATTGAAAGATGATGATATATACTAACAAATTCATAAAAAAAAATGGGAAGAAAAAATGGAAGAAGAAAGAGTATTTGACCTTAAATTCTCTTGCGGCTAAAAACAAATTTGTTCAGAAATTACAATAATAGAATACAATGCGTGCACATGATAATAGGTGTTAAAATATAATCAAAGTTGACACGTGACATTTTTTAATTGGGGGGACAGGCATGTAAATATCATTTGAAGATAGAGGATTTCTTTCCGGGGGGCAGTATCCGGAGGTAAGCATTGCTTGTTTAATTTTAATAAAATGGTCATTGTAAATTAACTATAGGCACAACAAGTTTTCAGTCATTAAGAAAAATTATTAACCAAAATTTTTAATTGTTGGTCCTGCCTCAACAAGAAGCAATGACTAAAGCAAACAAAAACATATACACTTCATTCATTCACCAATTGAAAACTCTCATTGTTCTATGCCTGTAAAGTAATTAAAATTAGACCGTTACCAAATAATACAAAGAAAATTAAAAATAAAAATAAAAATACTGCTGTTGGTTCTTTTTAAAAAAGTTCTTAAATGATCCAAGCATAATAATGGTATTGTTTTGTAATTGTATATTAATGAGTTACTCCTAAAAGTGGTCAAACATTATAAAAAAACAATATTTTATGTTAATTATCTATGCTTAATTTCAATTTAGTTAACCGTTTTCTTAATATGAAAAGGCATTTTTATAAAAGAAATTAAAATTAAAAGAGAAGGCTTTGGGGTCAAAACGTCTTTTATTCATGTACGTGGAATTGCAGCCATTGAAATATTACAAGGCCATTTTTCAATTTCGTGTTTGGTCTTAATTATTTAAATTTGAACGTAGGTATACATATAATTTGGAAATTGAAATTAACAATTCAATGACTCGTATGGGCGGTAATACATCGAGTTTTCAAGGGTCCAATTCTTTATTTTCTGTTGGGGTAACGTACTGTAAGATTTTTTCCATTAATATTTTTTTATTTCGTATGCTACAAGTTTTGTTTTCATTAATATGTTTCTTTCTCGGGTAACACCAATACCATACTTATAACTGATACTACAAATTGACCTGAATTAATTGTTATTTTTAGTCACTAATGCATTTTTGGGTAGCTGAAAAGTGTTAACAGATATTTTTAAATTTTATAAATAATTTTTAATTTTATTAACCTAGGAACTTCGAAAACCTTTTTTTTTTTTCTGTTTATAACCATGAAAATTATTTTAATTTTCTAATTGTTCAAGAATACAAAAATTGTTCTCAAAATATCAAATGCGGGAATTCTCAAATAATCAATGTAAATTTTATGATGGAAGTCTCAAATAATTAATGCATTTACTTATCATCCCCAATTAATTACTACTTGAATAGACATAAAATTAACCGCACCCATTTAAAGCAATTTAATAGTACTCCACAATTCAAATCAAGCTTAAACGTGGCTGAAGATGAATTATTTTCCGTTAATATAATTTATCAAAATATACGCATCATGTCGTTAAACAATTTGAATTAACCCATTCAATTCCAAATATTAATCACTTTTGCTCCTTTTACTTGTAATTTTTTTTGAAAATTCCTTTTAAGAAGAAAGAAAATTTTATTAAGTATAAAGTAAAAAAATTAATGATTTTAATAGTTCAAAGAATATTTTATTGATTTTGATGAAAAGTTTTAAAAATATAACTATTTGAAACTGGAAAGAGTAATTTACAACTACATAAAATCATATTTTTAGAAATGATGAAATTTTTTATCATATTTATAAATTGTGAAAATCGAATCCAAATCCACATTTTTTTAACCACCGAGCCATTGCATAAAATATTTTTGAAAAATTGGTATTATAAGATAAAAATATGATCATAAATGCTTATAAATTAAATTTGTGTAAACTGTCACGTGACAATCCGTGAAGGACCACTCACTCTTCCATTAAATACAATATTAAGACAAATGTCATTCTCCATTTATGTTTCAAAAGAAAAGTCTAATTTGCATTTTCCAATTTTCTCCTATTATTTTCGCCACCACACCTTTCCTTGTCTCAATTATCTAACAATTTTATTACTGCATCTAATTCCTAATATTTATTATTTAAAATTTTTTACTTTGATTCTAATATTTATCGTCTTAAAATATCAATATATTTTTTAATAAGATTTTCATAATTTATCCTTGCATTAATTAAGAAAGAGATTAAGTGTAGATTAATTTATAAGTTGGTAATTAAGAAGAGAGAGAATTTTATTATATAGTAAAAGGGATAAAATAATCATTTTATAGTACATTAAATGTCTTATTAGAATTAATAAAAGATTAAGAATGATAAATATTAGGAATCGGATGGGGTATTTTTTTCAAACAATTTTAGATGTGAAAATAAATGAATTGATTTTTTTACCAGTGAAATCATTTATGAACCCAACAATATCACCCCTAAAATTATTTAAATGTCTTTTACATTTATTTATTAAGTAAAAATATAGATAATGTTATCAACATCTATTTTTCTACGTGTGCTGCCCTCAAAATTATTTATATACCCTTTATATTGTTGTTAAAAACTATATTTTACCAAAGTTAAATTCAATCTTACTAATGCAAATGTTATTGAGAATGCTTCTTGAACCTTGTTAGCAATTATATATTTTCGAAATTATATATTGAATGATTAATTGAGTAATACAAATACAAATAAAATGGGATGTGAATACTCATTCAGAATATGACAAAATATTTATGAGATTTTGTATTTTGTAATTATTTTTATAGTATATGATTATTTATACGATATATTTTAGATTTTAGATTAAACTATATTATTTATTTATTTATCATCAAATACACTTTCTATTATTCTAATTGTAAGGATATTTTAGTCATTCTCAGAATGGTAAATAAAAAAGGGAAACTAAGAGCATCTTTAATAATTTGTGAATTTTAAATCTAGGTGTGATGTGAAATAGAAGTTCCTAAAGATGAAGTGGTAATAGTTTTAAAAATAGGCAATGTCTATTTTTAAGATATGAATAGTAAATTATCTATGTCATTTTAAATAGCATTTATTATAAATAATGTCTATTTGGTTGTCTACATCTAGACAATTGAATAGACATTGTCTACAGTAAATGATGACACACAGATGCCACATCATATAATGAAGATAGGCTAGACAAGCTATTAAAAATATATTTTTAAATTGATTGTCAATTATTTCTCACGTGTCAAGATAGTTGTGGAATGGAAAATGTACTAAAATGGTCTAATCTGGTCTCTCAAAATCAAAAATTCATAACTGCTAAAATTCATAATGGGAATATATAATATCCTAGTTGGTGGAGTAGCTATAATTTTATGGTATGGTAAAGTGACTTTGATATTAATAAAATTAATTTTATTTTACATTAATCGTTATAATGAAAAATTTTATAAAGTTACAGTAAAATTTGGGGCTCTTAATATTTACGCCTGATGTTTTATATATCTTATTGTTTGTTTCTACTGTACTACTGAAACAAAGCTGATGTACTGCATCTGCCAAGTCTGTACGAAGGTTGAGTTTTATGGTTATGAAATATTATCTTCTACCAACTAAACATTTCACTCACCTAATTTTAAACTAATTTTATGAAAATATATTGAAACCAGAGATGTCAAAATGAACTATAACAGCTAATATAATTGGCATCCTAAATTTTACATGGAATCTGATATTTTAGAATGCTGTGCTCCATCACAAAGCAAATATCCTACTAACAGAAAATTGGAACACATGTAATGTGTTGGAGCAGGGTATCCTAAAATACCCTGCTCCATTAAAAAAAACTACATAATATGATGCGATTACGTGTATCAGGTAAAAGGTTTATTTGAAACGAGTCAGCATTAGTATTAATTACATTTGTTTAGCTAGCGAATAAATAAGACATGTACACACTTTTGAACAGCAGAAGTAAATTCTTCAGTCATATAAATCAGAAAATTGAGGCCAAAGGAAATGAAGCCTGTGACCGAAAATTTCTACAATATGTTTTTTATAATTATAATTGTTTTTAACCGTTTTACATAAATATAAAAAGCCAATAATCTGAATCGAAACAACTAGAAGACTACCTCAAAGGCGTCCAATCCAATTCATGTGATAAAATATACCTCTCAACTAGATAATAACAATTTTGCTAATTTAACTTATCTTCCAAATGGCCTTCTCTTTACCACAGGTTAAAATATCCTGTCATCAAGTACATCAATCTTTTTTAATTATAACAAATGACAAAACAAGTCACTATAATTACAAATTTAATCAAATCATACTTATTTTAATAAAGAAATTATTTTATTTCCTTATCATCATTAGTAAAATAAAATATTAAAAGAACTAATTAAACAAACAGACATGAGCCTGACTGAGCACCGGCCGGTCGGGAAAGTACAGCGTGTTAATTTTTTTCCTCTACTACTATCCTAAACAAAATTCACCGACGGTAATTATCTTTTCGATATTTACTTTTTGAACCCTATTACTGATCTACAACCGTTGTTTTACATGACGGAACAAGCGTTGGGATTCTCGTCGGAAAACATCTGCGGAGGGTGCGTTGGGTAATTGTACGCTGGCTCCATCACATACCCTTGCTGTACATAATATCCTTGCTGCATGTATCCATGATTCATCTGGAAAGGGTAACCTTGATTTGCCTGGTAATATCCGTATTGCGGCGGATTCGGGTCAACATTGTAACCGTGACCGAATACTCCGTCTAGCCAATGAGTCGGCGCTGGTGCCGGATAATATTCATATTTATTTATCATCTCCAACTTTGCACCACCGTCGCTGCTAGATGCCGGAGCTGCAGCTTCTTTCTTCTCCGCCTTTGCTTCGCCTCCTCCGCCGCCTTCTTTCTTCTCAGATTTCGCCTCTCCGCCTTCCTTTTTATCGTCGGCTTTCTTCTCGCCTCCACCACCACCGCCTTCCTTCTTTCCCTCGTCTTTCTTCGGTGGCACAACCTCCACCGACCGCCGGAGCTTCTCCGACAAGTACGGCACAAGATCCTTCACTTCCATAGTCCCTTTGACCGTTACGAGATCCTTGCCGCCGTCGATTGCGACGCTCTCGACTCCTGTGAATTGGTGACGTCAGTTACACATGACACAATATGAATTCAATCGATTATCTAATTAAATTAATAGTCGATATTAAAATACTCTGATAAATTCAATTTACCTTTAATTTTCTTGATGATCTTCTTCATTTTTGTAATGCAACCATCGCAATGAGTTCGGATTTTAAGAACCACCGTAATCTGCGTCGATTAATTAAATCCAAATTAGTTAAGCACGTTAATTAGAGTCTAATTATCCAGTACATCGTTATCAAAATAGTATTAAAAAATTATTCATCTTATTTTTACCTCTTTGGGCGGTTTCTTCTCCTCTGGTTTCTTCTCCTCAGGTTTTTTCTCCTCTGGTTTTTTCTCGGCTTTCTCCTCCGGTTTCTTATCACCGCCGCCGTCTTTCTTCGGCTGAGGAGATATAATATCAACTTTCTTCTTCATTTTCTCTTCCACCTTGTCTTTCACTTTAGCCGGGTCAACCTTTCCGGTCACCGTCAGTTTGTTCCCCTCGCAATCGGTCTTCACTGACTCCACACCTTCAAAAACCAAACACAAAATTTAATTGACAATTCAAATCATTAATACAAACAGAAACAACAGTTAGATCAATTATTAATTCTCACCTTCTAAACGCTTCACAGCGCTTCTGATTTTCTTAGCACAGCCTTCACAATGCATGTCCACTTTGTAAACAGATATGAACTTGGCGTCATCTTTTTTCTCACCGCCGGCAGCGGGAGCGGCAGCCTTTTGCTCTCCTTTCTGCGAAAGAAAAAACAAATCAGAACCACAATTAATCCGATAAAAAGACTCCAATGAATATTGGTGTGATTCAGGGGTGAATAAGCAAACCTCAGCTGAGTCAGCTCCCATTGGATTTGGCTATGGCTATTTTTTGCTTAAATATATTATCTGAATCTTCTAATTCGTTTGAAGGAATGGAATTGAGAATAAGCTGGCAAATATATATAAGGGGGGCAATACATCGGTTGGTGGATGTATGTATGTAATGTATGCCGCACATTATGATGATGCGCATTATGTATGATATCCGTGACCACTGATATTTTCTATTATTATTAATTGAGGACCTGAATTTTCAATTTTATCTACATTAACCTCTCAACTAATTATAAATTCACTCGTTAAATGATTACAAATTAAACACAATCAAGAAATAGACAAGTAGTGTACTCATTTTAATTTAGTTTCCAACTGGGAATGTAACTTTTTTTATAATCGAATTCGTAAGTTCTCTAGGTTAAAATAAGGTACAATACATCATCTCCCTAAACTAGGCTCCACACACCAAATGTCATTATTTATAAAAGGCCTAATGCATCTTGAACCCCTGAACTTGTTCCTAAGTTTCGGATTCTCCCCTGAACTTTGAAATGTTCTCAATACCCTCCTAAACTTATTTAAAAGTTCTCAATTTCCCCCTGAACTTGTCCTTATACTCTGGATTCCCCCCTGAACTTTGAAATGTTCTCAATGCCCCATTGAATTTGTCTAAACGTTCTCCAACACCCCCTCAACGCAACGTGACAAGTTACGTTAGTGAGCCCGTGAATGAAAAAAAATATTTAAAAAAATTAAAAAAGAAATAGATATCCCAATGTTAATATTCTAACATTAAAAAAAGTTCAAATCCCTAAATCGTTCTTCATCTATTTAACACCCGAATCAGATTTCTCTTTCCAAATTGAAAACTTTTAGACAAGTTCAAGGGGAAATTGAGAACTTTTAGACAAGTTTAGGGAGCCATTGAGAACATTTCAAAGTTCAGGTAGGAATCCGCAGTTTAGGGACAAGTTCAGGGGGAAATTGAGAACTTTTAAACAAGTTAAGGGGGGCATTCAGAACATTTCAAAGTTCAGGAGGGAATCCGGAGTTTAGGGACAAATTCAGGAGGTTCAAGATGCTTTTAGCCTATTATCAATTCAGCAAAAAAAAATAATTTAAAAACATACTTTAATTGCTAATTCGACCAAAAGTATAATCCAAATGACATATGTGAGTTACATTCAAGACTTCACCTTGGTTCTTGATGCTTATTTTCTTCTTTAATTTTCAAAAGTTTTAAAAAAAACCTGACCTTACAAAAAACGCAAAACTTTACCTCTTATTATCACATGTTAATATCTAGTTGATTTGATTTTCAAAAGTGTAATTTTTCAAATTTTTTCTCTCAAATCAAAA
>CATIWQ010784741.1:0-15469 GCA_949673415.1 Euphorbia schlechtendalii
ATATATATATATATATATTGTATGTTGTTAGTTCATGAAATATATTTAATGCAAGTCCACCCTATCCTGCTCACTTATAGCTCTTGCCAATTAGGATTAAAATTAATTAATAAAGATGAAGTGAGATACATTTTCAACGGCGACAAAGTCCTACGGTGGGGTTTTTGTATGATAAAAACGGTGGGGCTTCCTCATTCAATAACAGTAATATTATTCTCCATATTTGTGGCCAACGGCTGCCAAAATCTGCAACATATAATAATCTCTCTGTGGGTGCAATGGACAACTTGGTTTCAGTGGCCTTTGTTGAAATTTTATATCATTATGTTCACCCGAGGATGAAAAGTCTTGTACCAAAATTTTGAAAGGATTTGTCGTAGGTTGGAAGCCTGTGCTGTTGCGATTCTATCTCAACAGCCTTTATATATATGCTAAATGTATATTTGCCCGTCCAGACTTCACATAATTTGTCTATTGTCCTTTAACTTTTAAAAATTTTCTCTCAACATCCTATATTTGGGAAGAATGTATCAGTTTTTCCTATGAAATTGGTTAAATTGTATTAGTCTGCTCGTGATGCTACTTGTCATCTTTTAATTGGAAAGATAAAATGACACCTTGAAAAATCAAACCAATCAAAATCTGACATGTGACATTCAAGTGAAAATTAATGTATTTTGCCAAGTTCTGAGAGAAACTTTTAAAAGTTTAGGAACTCACTAGATCATATAGGCCAAGTTAGGCGAATAGATTGACATTATTTTACATTCTTCGAGTGTGTATTCTCTGAATTTAGAATCCAAATTTAAAGAACATTTCCATCAATCATGAATCAATGAATCAAATTATATATTGACAATGTTAGATCTGATCTATTGATGTTCAATCTAGTAGCCATAAATGCTTTCTTCCTTTTGTACAGTTAAATGACATTTTCATGTCATGTTCTATAATATTAATACTTTTCTGGTCTGACATATCGAAATGACCTATATGATGTTAGATTTAATCGATTTTTACTATTTGGTGTTTATCCTTTATCGACAACTAAATGAACCATGACAAGTTTATGTATAATCAATAAAACTTTTTCTTGTTTTGAATGACGGTATTAATATTGATATTACATGTTCTTTGTATCGTTGGTTGAATTCTAAGTCTTTGAATTGAATAAGTCATGCATAAATGAATGAAAATGGATTGAACACACCAAATAAGTAATAAAATTTAAATATAAATTACAATTAATAAAAGAAAATTTTTATCTCATTCAAATATAAATTTGAACTTGTAACTTTTAGGATCACAGTGTTAAGGTTTCAATTTCTACTACATATTAATAATTGATAAATAAATAAATTCAAAACTAAAATAATTGATAGATCCAAATAAATGTATAATAAGATAAAAAAAACCAACACAAACCTCTTCGTGTTTTTGTTTTTGATATAACAAATAAAATATAGTTTAGAACCACATATATTATTGTCATCAAATTGTCAACCGAAACCAGCCTGCTGTCACCTTAATTAATTAATTATTTCCAAATAAAAAGCTCAGCTATATAAACCCCTCCATATTCAACAACATACACATCAAAAAAATTCAACACACATCCAATTCAAAATGCCTACAAAGCTCATATTTTCTCTCCTCACCATCTTCCTCCTCTCATTTCTCTCTCTAGCATTAGCATCACAAGAAGAAATAACCAAATGGTGCAATCAAACACCGAATCCCGAGCCATGCAAATATTTCCTGAGCCAGAACCGAAACTACATCCAACCCAAAACCAAATCTGATTTCCACAAGATGGCAATTAATTTGGCCATGGAACGCGCCCTCGTTGCCCAGTCCCACAACAAATACATCGGTTCCAAATGCCGAAACGACAAAGAAAAATCTGCATGGGCCGACTGCTTAAAGCTATACGAACACACCATCATTCAGCTCAACAATACCCTAGAAAAGAAATGCACCGATTACGACTCTCAGACATGGCTAAGCACCGCTCTAACAAACCTCGAAACGTGTCGAACCGGGTTCCTTGAGCTCGGGGTATCGGACTACATGTTGCCACTAATGAACAACAACGTTTCTAAGCTTATTTGCAACACTTTAGCTTTGAATAACAACACGTCCTCTTTTGAGCCACAAACTTATCACAAAGATGGGTTCCCGAGTTGGCTCAAGGCCGGTGATAGGAAGCTTTTGCAGACATCCACGGTTAAACCGAACGTTGTGGTGGCTCAAGATGGCTCGGGAAATTATAAGACTATAAAAGAAGCGCTTAACGCGGCTGCCAAGAGGAGTGGCAATGGGAGGTTTGTGATACATATTAAGAGAGGGACTTATAAAGAAAACCTCGAGATTGGTAATGGGTTGGAGAATATTATGCTGGTCGGTGATGGATTGAGATATACAATTATCACCGGTAGCCGGAGTGTTGGTGGTGGTGCGAGTACTTTTAACTCTGCAACTGTTGGTATGTGTTTTTTTTTTCTCTAATCTCATTGTTTTTGTTATTTTTTTAATTTTAACTAAATAAAACATTGGACCTGTTTTATTGGATCAACTTCATTGAATTGTTAGTTCGAGATTCAATTCCACACATGATAATAGGGTAAAATAACTAAAACCTTATTTGGTAAAAAAACACAAGTATTTTCTCTGTTTTTATTTTTATTATTCTTTAATTATAACTGATTTTTACTTTGACTCTATATTACTATAAGTTCTATCGACAATTACGGAGAATATTTGCGTGACAATATTTATGTATCTCCATCCTCTAATACAATTACTATTTTTTTTTTTTTGAAATAATTATCGGTCATGTGAAACTTGGTTTGATAATAATAAAAGAAATACTGATAGATACATCAAAATTGCAATAGAAAGCACCTCACTAACAACGAGAGTTTTGTAAAACTAGATTGGTTTTACAATAATGTCATTAAAATGTGTTTAGTTTTCAAAAATATTATTGATGAAATGTTGGCCGAAGAATTTGTACGTGGTGATCCTCCCTTAAATTAATGCTTTATATGACCTTTGTTTAGGCAGGAGACTTGCGTATGGCGATTAGTTACTTCACCATTTTAGAAAATACTAACGTTGACACTTTAATTTTTTAAGATAAAGAAATTAAATTGTGTTGATTTTTCGTAGGTTGATAGTTTGGCTACTTCTTTTAAGTTTTCAAAGGAGAAGAAATTGTGACACTACATCAAAATAATAATAATAATTGAACGATTGAGTGCCGGTGTAAAGAAAAATTGAAAAAAAAAACAGGTGGATAATTAATTAATGTCAACGGCGGATAAAATAGCATATTATAATATCTAGAACCTTTATTTATTTTATACAAGTTACTTTGACATTTTGTACTCTTCACAAATGAAAAAAGATTTACACTAACAAGTAACTAAACTCACAACTCACTATTTTGATTTCAGCTGTAACGGGAGACGGATTCATAGCCCATGGCATCACATTCCGCAACACAGCGGGACCTGAAAATCACCAAGCAGTAGCACTTCGATCAGGCTCTGACCTCTCAGTGTTTTACCGTTGTGGCTTCGAAGGTTACCAAGATACACTGTATGTCCACTCACAAAGACAATTTTACAAAGAGTGCTACATTTATGGAACAGTGGATTTCATATTTGGCAACGCAGCGGTCGTTTTACAAAACTGTATGATCTACGCCAGAAGGCCAATGAGCCAACAAAAAAACGTAGTCACAGCTCAAGGCCGAACTGACCCGAACCAAAACACTGGAATTTCAATTCACAATTCTCGAGTCATGGCTGCACCGGACCTTGTACCCGTTCTTAGCTCATTCAAGACATTTTTGGGCCGGCCTTGGAAACAATATTCACGCACGGTTTATATGAAAACTTACCTTGATTCGCTGGTTGATCCGGCCGGTTGGCTCGAATGGGATGGTGATTTTGCTTTGAATACTCTTTATTATGGTGAGTATCAGAATATTGGGCCAGCTTCTTCAACTAGTGGAAGAGTTAAATGGCGTGGTTATAAGGTTATTACAAGTTCTACGGAAGCTTCTCAATTTACAGTTGCCAATTTTATTGGCGGTCCGTCGTGGTTGCCGGGTACTGGTGTTCCTTTTACTTCGGGTCTTTGATTTATGTTGTGCTTATTTTTTCATTTGTTTGTAAGTTATTTGTTCTTGTATCTAATTGACATCATTTCTTTCGTGAATCCAAAATAACAAAGAAGATAAAAAATGTTTGTGACCTTGTAATAACAAAATGAAAATTGTTGGCGTTCTTATGTTTTTGTAGCATTTTCAATGTTAAGTCAGGCCCAAAAATAGAAATGGGCCTTAGATGTGCTGTTAGAAGAACCGAGAACAAGATAGTCAATTAAATAGCATCCAAAGCAATAACAACTCTAATTAAAGATGAACAATAATTAATCCAAGACCCCTTACTTTCCCGAGCTAACAAATGGACAGTTTGATTTGTAGACCTGTTAAGAAAAACTAATCGAATGTTCGAAAACAAATTAGTATGGCTCTTCCCCAAACAGCTCGGACCACACTGAAATAGCATAACTACAAGTGATGAAAGCGTGAAATAAATCTTGGGTAACATCATTACATATTGGGCAAAAGACATCAACTTGAACAAGTCATTGTTCAAAGCGTGCAAGAGTAAGGACAAAATTCGTGCTTAAGAAAAGAGCTACTCTTACCGGGAGATGAAGATGTCATATACAAGGATGGCTGTAATTTGTGACAACGTTTGTGGAGGATGAGTTCTCTTGAATTGTATAATAACAAGTTTTAACCGACAACAAACTTGAGTTCTCCAACCTCCAATAAGGACCGTCACAACAAGGGGACCATGACATAATAGTTTTTTTGATTTAATTTTGGTCCTCAACGCTAAGCAAAGACTGCATCATATCCAAGTCTAGCTTCTACCATCACTATCTATCAAACAATTAACCATGGCAAACTCAAAACTCGACATTCATTGATTGTACTTGTAAGTAGCTCTTCTAAGGCAACCAGCTGTCATGCTACAAGGAAACACTACAACCATTACCGATCCTCCAGCCCAAACCAAGCGAAACGGCCGAAGTAATACTCCTCCAAATAAAACTAGCATTCGATGAAACAATATCGCTAAAATTTGAATAATGCGGAAAGTAACGATGCTTGAAAATTCTGGAAACTAAAGCTAATGGCTTTATTAAAACAACGAAAATTGAGGCCTCCTTTATCCTTCGTTGACATAGTGTCTCCCATCGCATTCAATGCATTGAAGAACCCCACCAAAAATTAGAGAAATTCTTCTCTAATGTTGCAATCACATGAGCATGGAATGTAAACACTTGCATAGCATAAAAAAGCAAAGCTTGAGCTCCTGACTTTAACAAAATCTCCTTATCCCTTACAAAAAGTTGCTTCCTCTTCAACCCAGAATCTTTTTATGAGACTTTTCAATAATATAATCAAAGATCACCTTCTTATATCTGCTAAATGAAGATGGCAACCCAAGTAAACACCATAATTATCCACATCCTGAACTCCCAAGTGACTTTTAACTTCAGACCAAAGTTGGCTACTAAAATTTGGACTTGACAATATTGAAAATTTAAGAAAATTAATCTTCTGGCATGAAGCACCTTCATATAAATCAAAACAAGATTTCAGGGACATAGCTTCATCAATACTTTCTTTGATAAAGAAAATCATCTGTAAATAGTAAATAAGAAATAACAGGAGCCGATGTAGCCAACTTACAACCATGAAGGGTGCCTGAGGCTACATAATTTTTTATTATAGTTGACAAACCTTCAGAATATACCATGAATAAAAAAAGGGCGAAAATGAATCCCCTTGTCTCAGTTGTCTCAAGCCCCTTTGAGGTTGAAAGACTTGAAACAGCCCTTCCTAATGAGTCAATTTGTACGTTACAGAGGTGACAAAACGCATATAACAACATGCACAAGAGATGACGGAAAGCCCATTTTATGTACTTTTTCTTCTTGGAAATACATATGAATTCGTACAGAATTGTTGAACCCAACTTAATCATACTTCACAGTATTTTGAGTTTTAGAATAACACTAGGACAACAAAATTAATAAGGTACTATGCAGATTCTTAATTAAGTTATTTGTTAGAGAATAGTTTAAGGAAACTAACTCAGCTTGCTGACTAATGCTTAATTAAATAGAAATAACTTTGGTTATCTGATGATAGTTTGCCAAGTTAAAATGAAAGGCAAAAAAATTCAACAACAAAATTTAGCTTGAGATAATACAACATAAGTTAATATATGCTGTGCTAACCTATATGACGATGTCTGCCCTAAACCATATTCTATCACAAAATATTCCAATTTGATACGTTTCAGGTTTCAAAGAGGAATTGACGCTGAAAACAAAAAGGAATAATTAAGTGATCTGAGGCAAAAAGATGTTGGTATGAAATGTTGGCATGTTCTCACTAAAGTCCAAAAAAATTATCTATCCTCGTCGCGTTAAGAATTGTCACGCCAAAATTGCAACATCAAGATGTCAAGCCTATCAAAGAATTCCATGGTGCATGTCGCGCTCTCTCTCGCAGACGGAATCGAACTTGAGGATCAAGACTAAGTGATGAGAAACAATTCAACGAATTAATCTTACACAACAACGGACAAATCTCCTCTCTCATAATGGATTCAAATGTGTCTCACAATGGGAAGAATTTGAAAGACTGAAGAGAAGAGAAATTGAAAATCATGTCAAGGCAATAAGTTGCAACAGCTACTTCATGATGTTTGCGTATAAATAGAGACTGAAGAATGCAGTTACAATAGCTACATCAACATTCGAAATTCCTTAAGCATTCAGAAGCAAACAATCGATTTCTTATCTATTTTTTCAAGAGTGAAAATAGGCTGAGAGATAGCTAAGATCTTACATTGTAAAAAAATCAACATTCTATAAGTTGAGTTTATTTTTCTTCATCTTTAAGCAAAATTTAGTGATGGCAGATTTGAGAAGAGAAATCAAATTTGTTTGAGGATTAGATAGCTTGGAGATACTTGCTGCAACCTGGTTAAAGGAGTTAACACTAGTGGATTAAAATTTATAGAAGGTACTTGGGGACTAGAGGTGATCTAAGTTCGAACCAGTATAAAATTAGGTGTTATATTATTAATCAGCACAATATCACTCAACATAAACATTATTTGTTCTCTTGTTTTTACTCAACTTTTTATCTACTCAGCATCAGCTTGACAAAACTGAATCCAGCTTGAGCTACTCAGTCTTGTGTTTTTCACATTAATTGACATTTGTTTCTCATCATCTTCCATTCTATCTTGCAAATTAAATAGGTTTAAACCAAGTTTTAAGTAGCCAAATTTAATCAAGTTAAATTCATTCACCCCTGACTGATTATCTTAAGTCATCAAGACCAACAAGAATCCATGAGATTTGAGATCGTTGGGTTTGAATTTGAGTAAGTATATAATTGTTATAGGTTGGTTGTCACTTGTCAAACATTATACAGACCATAGATCTTTTATTTTTTGTTATGATACCATGTAGAGAATATGTGAGCCTCTGAGATTATTAAATTTCATAAATTGAGTGAAAATATAAGTGGGCCGAGTTGACACAAATCTATGGTTTGTATTTAAAATCTAATTGCACCACTTATATATCACTTATCTACATCAATTATATATGCCTACCAACATCTCCAACGCTTACATCAAAATTTAGTTTTACATGCATTTTATTTTTAAATAATAATATTGATAATAACAGTAATAATTGTTGTAGGATAATAATAATCTAACTATAAAAGAGCACTTTTTTTATTGAGTTTTCTAAGTGAAAATCAATCCAACGATCTTAAATATTTAGAAATAATAAGTTTGTAAAAAAGAAATAACCATAGAATGCAGCTTTTTGTATCTATTAGGTTGTATTGAATTCAATATTCTTAGGAGCAGATATTCAACTCTCTATCAAAATAAAAGGACTTGCACAATTGCTAAAGTTAAAAATTATATTTAATTTTGTTAAATTTCATATTTCCATTAATTTAATTTGTTTGCTCTCATTTGTTATTCCGTATATTGTAGCAGTTATAACTAGCAAATATGATTATGATTGAAGAAGACACATAACCATAATGCAATCATGCAATCTCCCCCACAAGGCCACAATTGATGTTACCTAAATCAGTTTTGGTTTAGGTAATGAAACAACAAAGGCGGGGTAAAATTTTGAAATGTTTATTTAAATTAATAATAATGCAGATATTCACACTAATAAAATCAGGAAGTCAAAGATCTCAAAACTAATTTTATAATTACAAAAATTTATTAGTCGTGGGCCCAGAAGCATTTACTCCGGGACCATATATGCTCAAAACTATCATGAAAATAACTGATCTTAGTGAGGAGAGGAGTGTCCTTTAAATTTATAGACCGTGAACTAGATCAGTTCGCGGGCCGGGTTTCAATTTGAATACTCGTTTTTTAAAAAAGCCCAACCCAAGTCCGAGCCCGATAAAACCTGAAAATTTATGGGCCGGATTTGATTTTTATATAAATACCCAAACCCAATCCGAACCCGGCCCGATAAATAATTTTATTTATATATATTATATATTATTCATTAAATTTATAATTATTTTAAGTTTCTATATTTTATCCTATTCAATTTGTATACTTGATTACAATAAATATTACTAAATATTAAAGATTTTATATAAAAAATGTAATTATATTAAAAATTTAAACATATTTTGATATACTTTATATTTTTTAACTTAGTTTATTAAAAAAATTTATAACAAAAAAAATATTCATGCACTTGGGCCGGGCTTGGGAATGACTTTGTAAACCCGGCCTAAGCTCGAAGTTCTAAAGTATGGGCTTGGGTTAGCGTTTTTTGTAAAAAAACCCACCAAACCCGGCCGGAACCCGACTCGGCCTGCCCGACGAACAGTTCTACTAGGAACCTTAAATGTAACAAGTTCAGCTAAATAATCCTACTAATATCATTCTTTCTGACTCATCAACGAGTTTAGGATTATGTTTCGTTATTTTTTTTTTTTTTTGGGTGCTTTCTTAAAAGGTACGTGAGAATATATTTTTTGGTAAAACGGATAAAATAATAATGGAGTTGCAAAGACAATCTAAAATCTAGTTTAAGTATAATGATTAAAAGATGACATTGATTACACTTGATTAATGAGGCCACATCATATGCTTGAGATATTGGAAATCTCAAATTGGAAATACTCAAGATTGAAGAGTAGCGATGTATATTGGATACTAACAGAAATTAATTGATTCATATAAAATGAGTTCAAACTTACTAATTTATTACCTCAGTTATATCAAGTCCAATACTCTCAAACCTTTTGAATTCTCTTCCACCAATAAGTATAAGACTCCTTCAAAAAAATCTGAAGAAGCTGTAAGTTCATTTAAACACGTTACACACTTCAAAGATGGAATGAATAAAAAACAAGAGAATGGGATAGGATGTAAAATCAAATAATAAAGTAAAAATCAATAAAAATGAAGACAGTCAAACTTTTTTATTTCTGGAGTTGGATTAATAGATGGCAAATGAACTATATATATGTAAGCACAAAAGATGAAAGGAAAACTAAACAAATTGACTAATAAATGGGGGATACCTCAATATGGTGTACTTTTAGGCCAGCTTTCAAACGTCATTGTCCTCTAGAGAATTCATATAGGCAACATATTCTTTTCTCAAGTTTTCAAATAGTTATTTCACTCCAACCTTAGGTAAGTCCTGCCTATATATCATGCTAGGGTGAATTGTCGCTTCAAGAGTTCTAGTCGATAATTCTTCGTGTCTCTGCAACATAATTTATCCCTCTTGTTAAAATGTTATTTATATGACCAATTTTTTAACACTCGTCTGAGTCTTAAGAGTATTGACTCTGATTACACGTGTAAGTATATATGAAATTGACAGTATGAATTTAATTAGTTAGTTCATATATCAATTATTTATTATTATGGTGTATTCTATTGATTTTTTTTTTTTTTTTGCAAAGTAAAAGTTAATTTATCTTTCATCACCGTCAAATAGTGAATTAATTCCAACAGTGTGTTATGGCAAATAAGAAAAGAAGACAAAATCTTCAACTTATATTAAGGTCTCATCTACATATCCATATTTTTGTTATCATTTGTCTTTGAGAGATTGTTTGCTGTTAGTGCCTTTATGCTCTGCAGGACGAAAGGGTTAGCATTGAAGTTTCGGGAGACCCTTTACCTGAGTTAGTGAAGAGATATGTGTGGTAAAAAATGAAAAGAGAGTAATCAATTGCGAGACACCCATTTAACATTTAATAATTATCTATGTAAAAATATATATAGTGTTATATGCATGTTTGTTATATTTCAGTTTGCTTCAATTCGTATCACTATCCAATTATATATATGTCCAACATGTATTCATACTCTCTAATTTAATTGTAAATATTATGCATTCTAATATTTTTATTCAATTTACTTATAAACTTAGTAAAATAGCTACTAAATATGATAATGATTGAATATATATATTTCAAATATCTGAATAATGTCAAAAAAAGTAGTAGTAAAAACATATATATACTGCAAATTAAAATGATCGGTATTTCTAGTTTATAGTTACAATAATTTATAAATTACATATTTTGTTTTAAGAAATAAAGCTTACGAGGAAGGAAAAGAGAGAGGGGGCCACAGTGGCAACTATAATAGTTCCGTCAATTACATAGCCGAAGTTAAGGGACCATACACAGTGTTGATCTCCATCTCAAGTCAAACCCAAAAACCTTCCCTAAGCATTATATATTGTATTAAAGGAGTGAGAATCACAAAGGTTTAGTTACAAGAGAGTAGCATATGCCTGGATTATTAAAAATATCCGAGACCGAGACACAAAGCGAATGCCTCTTACACTTGAACAAAACACAAACAAACATAAGTTATGGGGTCCTCCGAAGAGAGTTGTCAATTGAAAACAAACTTGTTCCATCACTTCTAAAAGGACCAATCAATGAAGAACCAAAAGGAGTTTTTAAACTCACGGCTAGAACCCGAAGAAAAATAGGACACCTAAATTTGAAACTAACATAAGCCGCAGAAGGTATAGTCAACGAGATACCTGGCCAACAAAAAAATAAACCTCCAAAATTGATTACTTTCTTTACATAGGAATAGCGCATGGTCCAAAGTTTCAGGTTCCAAGCAAAATGGACAACTATCATCAAGTATTAAGTTGCACCATCTACGAAACAAGAATGATTTCGTTGGCAATCGACCATGAAACACTAACCAAATAAGCGAACTTTTGGCAAGAGACAAGAACCCCAAATAGCCTTGAAATCAACATTCGATTCTGGCCAACGAGTTGCCTGATAATACCCTACATAGACAAAGGAAGCCGAGTACAACTTGGGTTTCGCAATATCCCACTTAAACTGATCTGCTTCAATGAAGAAACTCGACTGCAATAGTTGAGACACTTGATCGGATGAGTGACTGAAGCAAATAATGAAGAACAAGCATGTCCGGTCCTGATAATTTAAAGGCATGGGTAAAATAATATAATAATAAATAAAAGTAAGTTCTTAGTAAAAATTGTAGTAATAAAAAAATAATTTTTTATAGAATCTAATCTGAAAACCTCTTACATTATTAACAAGTAATTTACCAGGAGGATAAAAAATAGAAGAAAATATCGCACTGTAGGGAATTACAGCTCTGAAAAGTGCTGAATTAGCTTAACTGGGACCCAGGTCGCATCACAGAAGTCGCATTCTATTGGTTGCTGTACAGTTCAAAGAGATGGAACGGGGCCACGTCATATAATAGCGGAGAGTGAGGCTAGAATGTACGCCCGAAACGTGCAGACGAAACAATGATGAACTTGAGAGGAAATGATGAAATCGCATGACCGCATGATAAAACTTAGTTTGAATCTTAGTAATAAACTAATTTAGTTGCGTCAAGATAAATCTGCATGTATATATTATGTTTATGTTTATATTTATATTAAAATATTTGAAATTGTTTAATTATTAACTGAAAAATACAGGTTATTGATAAAATCGGAAATAGTATAATTCTAATTAAAGGTGGATTTAAGGTTCAGACAAAAATAAATCAATGATCGAATAGATTTTTTAAAACATGTTAAAATACTATTTTTTTTGTATTTTAATATGAAATATGTAATATGAATTTATGTCACACTAAAATGTTGATACTAAACAATTTAATTCGCAATTCAAATAAAAAACACAAAATATAATATGGTGAATAAAACTTTCACTATATTAACCAAATTTTTTTTTAATAAACTACTTTATAAATTAGATATATAATAAGAAGTGTTTTATTTATAAAATAAAGGTGTCTGAAGGGAAGTTGATAAGATAAAATTAAACTTATTGATCATTTAAAAAAACTAAAAAAATACATGATATTCCTTATATATAGTTAGTAGGGAAACCAATTGCTTAATTATTTTTGAATTTAATGTAAGCAATCCATTAAATTAAGTTCATAAAAGATATGTTTATTATGGTATTATATAATTTATAGAAAAGAATATATCTATTCGAATTCATAAATTACTGCAATATATATGTTGAAAATGGTAGTTATGATATGATAGTGTGTACTTTATAAAACATATTTCATTTTAAATTTTATTAAATACTAAGTTTATGGTAAAATCGTTAGTGATGTTAATGTTTGATTCATATATAATTAAATGATATCAAAATGTCCATGTTCATCTTTGTGCTAGCCGTGGAGGGATTAAAGCAATTGTTCGATGCTTGTATTAGAAAAGGTTTGCTACCGGGATTCCAAATTGATGGAGCCTCTAGCGACATATCTATTCTCCAATTTGCCAACGATACTCTTTGTTTTATGTTGGCCGATGAATCTCTAATACCTGTAGTCGTGAGGATTCTTCGTTGTTTCGAATTAATTTCGGGTTTGAGTATTAATTTTCATAAAAGCTCTCTGTTGGGTGTGAATACGGACAATGCGCTTGTTGCTAGGTTTGCTGATTTTTTTGGCTGCAAGAAGGAGAATTTTCCAATTGTTTATTTGGGTGCTCCCTTGAGCTATAAACGTATCCCCCTATCATATTGGAACCCTTTAATCGCTAAATTTCATGGTAGACTACGAGGGTGGAAGGGACAATGCTTGTCGTATAGTGGGAGAGTAGTCCTTATCAAATCGATTCTTGTGGCTCTTCCTATTTATTTGCTCTCGATTTATAAAGTTCCCTCATCGGTGAATGTCAAACTTATTTGTATATTGAGAAATTTTCTTTGGAAAGGGGAAGCATCGGAAAGGGGGATAAGCAGAGTGAAATGGTCTACGATTGCCTTACTAAAAAATAAAGGAGGCCTTTATATAAGGGATTTCAATGTGGTGAATTGTAACCTTCTATTAAAGTGGCTTTGGAAATTACAAAACCGAGGATCATGAGGGACTTTGGTTTGAGATTTGTGCAAATCATTACGATATTAATTCGTGGTCATCCGTGGACAACTTGAATGGCCTTCGTCTTTCTCATATTTGGAAAGGAATTTATTCATGTTGTGTCTCTAATACGGAGTCGTGGATCGTTTTTTAATCGAATATTAAAGTGGTGGTTGGGAATGGAAGAGAGAGCTCATTTTAGCATGACAATTGGACTTCAAATGTTCCTTTAGCATTACTTTTTGAAGATTTATTTTCGGTATGTAATCGGAAACATTGTGATGTGCAAGAGGGTTGTTTGTTGCTCTTTGGTTCGTCCACGTTCTCAAGGTCCTTTTGGAAACGTAATTTAAGGATTTCAAGCCGCAACTGATGTGCTCAATTACAGGAGTGGATTATGCTATCGAAGCTGAAGCTGGTGTCAGAGTCGGGCCTGCTGCAGTAGGGGCTTCTGTCCGCCACTACCAAGGACAAGCTACTGTGGACTGGTGTCGGCGCAGCAGGTTTCTCGTCAACCGGTTTTTTCTCAAGCTACTTCAAATCGAAGCTAAGGCCTCCGCATATTAATTTTGACATCATTTGGGAGTCTCGTCTCGCCCTAAGAATTAAATTCTTTGGTTGGCTTGTGTTTTATGAACGCCTACCGTGTAAAGAATTCCTACATCAAAGAAGATGCATTGATAATGCAAAGTGCCCTTTTTGCGAGGAGATTGAAAACATGGAGCATGCTTTGTTCCATTGTTTAAAAGCTCGTAATGTTTGGTGTAATTTATTCCAAGCTCTTGGGATTATGGTAGTTATTCCGGGAAAAGGTTACGACTTCTTATTATGTTGGCGCACTATTTTTCGTATGCAATTGTGTAGAGATTTTGCTACCGCGTTGTGGTTTCTTGTTGCTTGGAACATTTGGTGAATAAGGAACAAGGTGATTTTTGAAGATAATCCGAGGGAAGAGGAATTAATTCTAGCAAGCTTGCATCATTGTCGCTCCCGTTTGGTATGAATGAATTTTTCATTCAACCAAATATTTTACTAGATTATAATTAACTTTGTTCTCATTGAGAACGCTTTTTTATATAATGAAAAGGGAGTGGGTATTTTGTAGGTAAGTGTCTCGCATCAACTTAGTTGAGACGAGTGCCCCGAAATTTTCACCCATTCTATTCTTTTTTCCGAAAAAGGGACACATCGTCCTTGCGGAGGTTTTTCAAAAAAATATGATATAAAAAATGGTAGGAAAATTTCATAGATAAATAAATAAGTATATCTAATTTGCAATAAAACCTCTATAAATGCATATGTTTGTAATCAAGAAAAAAATATTCATTTATCGATAAATGTATAAAATATTCATTTATTGATAAATAATTTATATTATTTTTAGAAAGTACTTTGAAGTAACGTAAAAAATGTCTTGGATTATGTTAAAATTATTATTTTCGAAATATTTTAAAAACATGTTTGTCTTTCGAACGATGACACATTATTTTGAATTATGATTTTTAAACATCTACCAATAATTTTTTAAAGTTAACATAAATTTCTATTAATCAAACTATTTGGCACAACGTGAATAAAATATTCCAAAAATTATAAACGCTTTTCAAAAAGTAAAAAATGAGATTACCTTTAATTTTGGGGAACGATAGAACAATCAATTATAAATTCATATTTTAAAAGATATAGTTATTAATATTAATTTTGTATTATTCGTTTACATATACATATACATATACATATACATATACATACATATATATATATATATACACACACACACACACACACACATATATATATCTATACATACATACATACATATATATATATATATATATATACATACATATATATATATATACACACACACACACACACACACACATATACATACATACATACATACATACATACATACATACATACATACATACATACATACATACATA